>JAMXBB010000005.1:39029527-39076160 GCA_024138015.1 Lumnitzera littorea | reverse complement strand
ATATAAATATATTATTAAGCAATTTCTTTTTCTTAATCTATCATATGATATATATATATGTTGCATAATAAAGCGGTGTTCCTAAATAATTAAGCCAATTGATCCTTAAGCTCCTAAGTATAAGTAAATTATTCCCGAGTTAGTGAAAAACTCTAAAACATACATAAACTCACTCGAACCTTAAAACCTAAGATGATTAAGGATTTACGATCCTAAATAAATAATTAAAAATATAATTTAAATAAATTTTATTCAACTCTAGAAAATTTTAAAATTCTTTAAGAAGCAAATTATAATCTACAAATTAATTTGAGAATCAAGCCTTAAAAAGAATTTCATATAAGATAATTTCATATAAGATAATTCCCTTATTTTCACTTATAAGCCATGTTACGTACGAATAAATTGTAAACCCTACTTTTAGTAGACTTGTGATTCAATTAAGAGTACTTCTTAAATGATACTAAGGATAAACTAAGCTAGGAATTCAAGTTTACATTTAAAAACGAATTTAATTTTCCAATTCGAAACCCTATTATTGATAAAACTCGAATACGAGAACCATAGACTCTAAACCCAAAACCTTAAAACAATTAAGTACTTGTAACCCTAAGTGGCTAATTAAGAATTTAATTTGAATAATTTTATTCAATTCTAGAAATTTTCATAATTTTATAAGAATTAAATCATAACTTACAAATCAATTTAAGAGACAAACTTTAAAAGACTTTCATATAAGACAATCTCCTTATCTTCATGCATAAGATCTATGCACATGAATAAGTAAACTAACCAATTATTCTAAATAACTTATCAATTGATAATTATAAACCCTACTTTTAGTGGGCCCATGATTCAATTAAAAGTACCGTCCGAACGTTCCTAAAGATCAACGAAACTGAGAACTTAAGTTTACATTTAGAAATGAATTAAATTTTTCTAATTCAAAAACCAATTATCGATAAAAACCAAGCTTAAAGAACTATGAGCTCTAAAGTCACTTAAAACCATAAACCCTAAAACAATTAAGGAATTTTAACCCTAAGTAATTAATCGATAATTTAATTTGAATAATTTTATTCAACTTTAGAAAATTTCACAATTTCATAAAAATCAAATCATAAATTACAAAACAATGTAAGATAAAAACCTTAAAACAATTTCCTATAAGGCCATGCCCTTATCTTCATGTCTAAGCCTTACACATAAATAAGTAGACTAACCAATCACCTTAGATGACTTATCAATTGAGAGTTAGAATCATTTATCAATTGATAACTTATCAAAATCTAGTGATAAGACATTTTCCTTATCACCCCTTCACTTATACTACATATGGACAATTTTTCACAAGATTTCACATGCTTAACTTCATTAAATGAGATAAGACCATTCCATGACCCCAAAGGACACTAAATGGCGGATTTGAACAAGGAGGAAAAAGGGGGGGGGGGGGAGGGCATGTTTTTGTTTTTCAACCATCAATCACTTTCTCTTACACACCACTATTCAATCCTTAATGCTTACATTATCAATAGTTGCAATTGTTGACTTTTATGTAAGCTACAAGACAATCAATTAAAGCTTCTTGCACACACTTTTTCTTCCATTAAAAAATCTACCACTCTCTCTCTCTTTCACTGTCATTTTCACTTCCTTTTCTCTCACTTTAAACATAAATCAAAAGAAGAAATCAAACTCCACAAAATCCCAACATTGCAGCCATTATTTTGCTTCCATACTCACGGCACCAGGCTTTATTTTGTGCCCTCTATTTGTCAACTTCAAAAACTACTTTTAGGAACTTTAAAATATCCTCAAAGCCCCACTTCAAAGATCAAGACTTTAGTTTCAAAGGAGCTTACAAGAAGAAGGAGGAAAAACAAGGAACATGAGAGGGTACTTAGTTGCACAACCACCATTTCTACGCTTTTAGGATGAGTAAGTTGTTTTTTTGTGTTAGTGGTTTAGTGTTAAGTGTTACGTGTTACGTGTTACATGTTTTCATGAAGATATTAGCATGATCATAAGATGATAAAATAACTAGATCACCTTAAGAAGTAAGCTTGTGAACCCCTTTACATGAAAGTTGAAATATGAGCATGCTAAGTTAGTATTATGTAAAGATATATGTTTAACACTTAGAATGGAAGATTTTAAGTTAAGAAAATCATGAAATGTATACATGAATGAGGAGACATCATGCTAGATGTGGAGTACATGTGAGTCATTAAGATGTTATTTCCATTTCTATTAAGTTAAAGATGCTCAAACCTAGCCTTAAGTAAAGGAAAATCCATTACATGAAGCTTTTATGAAGAAACCAACCTTATGAGATATGAACTATGATATGGAAGTTGTGATAAGTATGAGATATACTATTTTCATGTAAATTCTAAGCTAAGTAATCATCTCATGGAAGAGAAGTTAAGTTAAGATTTGAATATAAGTAACCTAGGTTCATGATCTAACCCTTAAACTTAAGGAAATGATGAAACAAGTTGAAAAACTAAGTGAGAACCCCTTGGATTCATCACGACTAGATCTGGAACATAACTAAAAGCCACTTAAAAATATGATAAAACCAAGTGAACAAAGTGAAAAGATCAACTAAAGCAAGTATAGCAAGTATGTTAAGCCTAAAACTTAAAACCGAGCCTAAAACTCTCAAAACAAGCCTAAAACTCTAAGTTGGACCTTCATTAAAATTTTGACCAGCACTTTAAAATATTAGGAAAGGGTGTTTTGAAGTCCACAAGAAAACCACCTAAGACTCCATAAGCTCAACAAAGTCACTAACTTTAGTATGAACAAAAAATAAGTTCATTTGACAATTTAAGCTCACTAAAGAGCTCATGAAGTAGTTGTTAGCCTTAGGAGTATAAATCAAAGTTGTAAATTTAATCTCAAGGAGTGTTTTGAGCTTAGGATAAAATCTTAAGACCAAGCCTAAAGGATTTCTCAAGTTACCAAAAAGCTCATTTACCAAATAAGGCCCAAAAGCACTCCAAACATGAGGATTGCTACTGTTTTGACACATGGATAGATTTGTGTGCCTCATTTTGAAAATCTAACCTCACCACATTAAAGCACACTAAAAAACGATGAAGATTGACTATAAGATCATAAAAATTGGATCTAAAATGAGAAAGTTATACGCGATTGAACTTTTAAGTAAAACCGGGAAAAATTATGAAACCAAGTCAAAAGTATAACTTAAATAGTTTTAGCTTAGTTTTCTTAGGTTTTATTTCAAATCCTTATAGTATCGTATTTGCGATGTCCAGAGGACTCGGCTTTTGGGAGACGACCTATTCCGGATTATTTTGATTGATCCGCATGGCTGAGTGAGTAAATCTCCGATAACTCTTTACTTGATTTTTGCTTGTAGAATAGATATACCTAAACTTATATATATAAATTTGGATGCTTGTGGGATATGGGAAATGCATGTGTATGAATTTGTGGATGAATGTGATGACTTGTTAATTATATATAATAATGGGAATTGTTTGTAATAATATATACATGCGAATTTTATGGAATGAAATTGTCTGATTACCTTGAAAATCGAGTTAATCACTTATACGATTAAGAAATCAAAATGAATCATGCATTCCTCATATTGCATACAGATAACACCAATTGCTGCTTTACGCAGAAGATGGGAAGGGACTCATAGGAGGACGTGCCTCCTATAGGATTGTGCACTAATTATGTCATCATATATATTGAGTCTCTATCTTAAGCTGATGAGCTTACTAGGTACAGGGAGACGCTAACTGTCGGTGAAGGGCCGAGTCTTGTGGCTTTTGCTTAGGGTGTGTGTTTGTAGATTGTGGAGATTACCACACTGCTAGACTTGGGATTTTGAAAATATGATTTATTATTCGGTAGTGAAAGTATATATATGTATATATACATAGTTTTGTTTTGACCTATGCACAATAGTGCTAATGAATTAAAACCCAAGGTCTATAACCTGGATTTTGGTTTAGGTTGGTTAATTATCTCCAAACCCCGACTACAGGGGGCATAATTCTGAGTCGTATGTAGTTCCTAGGCCACTACATGCGTTGTTTGGCATACTGATTGTTCATGTATTCATATGATTGTGCATCTAATAAATTTTGCCATGCAGTATTGATGAGGGTATTTATCTCACTAAGCGTAAGCTTGCACCCTAACAGTTCTTTTCCTTGCAAGTTGATCGATAGTTGGGAATGGGATAGGATTCGAGTGCAGAGTGCTACTATTGAATTAGTATGATGAAAAGCTTATGTAGTTAATTCGGAATGCTTCGAAAAATGACTAATATCTCAATTAAGTTTAGTATCTTTAGTAGGTTTAGAATTTTCTAGAATTGTCTATCTTATTTCACTATTTTGGTAGGGGATACCAATTCTTTATGGTTTTGAGGAATTGTTGAAAAATGGATATCCATAATTATTTATATTATATAATGAGTCAATAAACTAAAATTGAAGACTTTAGCAAATAATTATTTAGAGTCTTGCAATCTTTGACTTGCAAGGCGATTTTCTTATCATGAGTGAACATATGATATGGAAATTCTAGGCAATACTACTAGGCCGCCCTTAGGGTCACTACAATAACCCATAAGAAAATGCCCTTGAGAGGCAGCATGGCCAAGGTTTCCGAATTAATTTCCCAGTTCAATTGCAACAAGCTGGAGGAATAGCAAACTGAACTGTTAAATGAAGATTGGAATTGGAGGAGATTGAGGAAGAAGATGAGGAGCTGGATGTTGAAGGGTTTAAGGAGGAAGAAGAAGAAGTTGACTATTACCAAGCACATGGACGAAGATGCTGAGCTACTCGAGGGCTAGAAAATATCAAGGTACAAATCCTGCCCTTTAGTGGAAGTAGAGATGTGGATGAATGTTTGGAATGGGAAGAGAAGGTGAAGAAGATGCTTGAATGTTATGAGTATATAAATGCTGTCAAAGTCTAACTTGCTGCATTGCATTCGAAACTCTCTTACATAGCCATCAATAGATCAACCTATAAGATACGTTTGCAAGGTTGTAGGAGCTTCTCCAAAGAAGTTGATCTATTGATGGCTATGTAAGAGAGTTTCGGATGCTTATGATTTGAGCTGACGTAGAAGAATTAGAGGCCCATACAGTATCAATGTTCATTTTTTGGCTCAAGTATGAGATTTGGAACATCATAGAATTGTAGGAGTTTTATACCTTGGAAGAGGCGATTAAGATAGAGTTGAGGGTTGAAAGGTAAAGGAGAACTGTTCCGAGCCTGATGCATAACGTGACTAAGAATAAACAGGGTTAGTTACTAGATGGGTCCAAGCTTATTGAAATCTTGAAGAGATGATGGGGAATGCGTGAAAGAACGAAGATGTGAATGAAAGGCAAGAAAAACCCCCCTAAATAGCTCCAAAGGATATGATATACTAATGGAACTTTCAAGGACTCACGGCACAACTTGATATGACGTACGAATTAGTTCGATGAGATTGCTTGCTACCTATCCTTGCTTAAGGATTAGGATAAGAGTGAAATGAGAGTAATCGAACAGTGTTTACAAAAGGAAATATCAAGTGTATTAATGATGATTTGATGATTCCGGTCATAAGTACAAGAGTATTTATACCTGATAAATTAGGGTAACTTGCCTAGAAGGAGAAAAGACAAAAAGGCTATTTCTTAAAAATGTAATGTACAAAGAATACAAAGGGTAAAAATGAATATTTAAGAAAACTAATAATTAGTGTAATAGATCCTACATGTGGTCCTATACACGTAGCAGAGATGTATTAGTGATGCCGTTGGAGGATGCAGACAAAAGAGTACGATAAGATTGTTTATCCGAGCAAAGGTGACAGAGGATTATTCTAGGGTCTCTCTCTCGACCTCTCGGCAAGGATGATGCCGTGTAAGTGGTTGGCTCGAACATAAGTGAGTAAGCATGTGAAGTTTGGTAGATGTCTTGACATTCTTCAATTCAGTATATAGTCTCCAAGAGATGGGTAGTCATTTAGCTTAGCAAAGAGATATTCGGCTTTGACAAGAGTTAGCTGGAATAGGAGGATTCACCTTACTAGTCTCTCTAGTCTTCGAGCTTGGCTACAGGTTAAAGGCCTACCAGCCTGATTCCTATCATTCTCTCTGGATTGATTTAGATTTGGGATCAAATCTGAATGGTCTATGATCAGTTTTTTATCAGGGTGATATAGACTGAGGTTGGTAATGTTGAAGGTGTTAGAAGCTCCATGGTCTTCGGGTAGCTTCAACCTATAGGCATTGTTATTGATCTTTTAGAGGATTTTGAAAGGTCCCTCGGCTCTTATAGATAGCTTATTCCTCCTCTTATTAGGAAACCTTTTCTTGCTGAGGTATAGCCACACCAAATCTCCTGATTGGAATTATTTAGCCATCTTACCCTTGGCCTTCTCTTGCATTCTTTTGGTGGCCTGGTCAATTTGCTAAGTGACTTTGTTATAGATGCATTGAATGGACTGTGCTTGGGCTCTTGCTTCAGGGTCTTCTTGCTCAGATACAGGGACAGGGGTGTAATCGATGGGTAACTCGGGATTAAAATCACAGACAACTTTGAAGGGCCTCTGCTTAATGGTGTTATGTACAATTCAATTGTAAGTGAATTTGACCATTGGTAAGTAGGCATCCTAATTAGCGAAGTTCTTGTCCACTATAGCTTGGAACAACGATTCCAAAGTACAATTGACTACTTCTGTTTAGCCATCCGTTTAAGATTGATAAGAAGTACTAAATAGTAGTTTGGTCTCTATCAATTGCCATAGAGTTCTCTAAAACTGGCTTAAGAACTTTAGGTCTTTATCTGATATTACATTTCTAGATACGTTGTGTAGCCAAACAATTTCTTGCAAGAAAAGAGAAGAAATAGCCAAAGCATCGTTAGTTTTGAAGTAGGGCTTAAAGTGTGCCATCTTGTTGAACCTATGATAGGAATCAACCTCCTAGATTGATCACAAGAAGCTAAGCTTGAGAACTTCAAGGGCTTGCACGGAAAATACTAACTCTAAGCCATAGCTGAGATGGGGAGACCCTATCCCGATTTGACCTCTTGCTGACCTATCTGTCAAATCCTCATGTGTATCCAACATGCTCCTACCCAACTGCGAAGTCCTGACCTAAAAGGTAACCTAGGAAAGGCTAGCCAAGCTGACCTCTCCAACCGACCACTGGTATATGACTCCAATTCAATTGACTTCCAAATTAGACTAATTGGCTCCCGACCTGATCTATATCAAGTTGGCCCTTAACTATAACGCATTCCTACTTCTACCTATGTTGTATCATATCCCTAATGTCCAGCCACCAAGCGATATGTGTCTTCTAACATAATGTTCTAGAATGATTCTTTCTTTTTTGTATTGAATATTCTTTGTCTCTTTTATCCTTTTTAGTATGTTTTATGTAATCTAGTATAGAATACCCTTTTGTTTTTTCATGAGTATAAAGTAACCCTAGTGAACGGGTATATAAACCCCCACTTTCTTGTACGCAAGGATGATCTAACTTTTAATATAAAATTATTCATTTAAGCAACCTTAGTGTTCTCATTATCATTCAACTCTTATTTATTCCCTTTAGTAAGGAATAGTAGCGAGTAACCCTTCAATTTGGACCGGTGTGTCATATCTGGTGGATCGTTGGTCAAGTAAGATTGAGTGGTGTGTCATATCCATTCGGCAGCTGCCTGGACTCTGCTAGCTTTTTCTTGTTCTTTTCGGTTCACTTCGTTGTGGTACCTCTTCGTGTGTCCAACCTCCAAGATGCATCAACTTTGCTGGTATCAGAGAATGGTTTCGTGAGGGAATGTGTAAAGTTGTAGTAAAGTTTTTGTTCACTTTATTGTTAGTGGCTGCTGTGTTCCATTGGTAGCTACTGTAGTTTATTGGTGTGACAGCAAGAGTGGTTTTATTGTTACTCAGTTTTACTCTATTTTTCATTGTTGCAAAAACAGAGTAAGTTTGTTTCTATCTTATTTAAGTGACTATCAAGTGTTAAAGTTGTTAGCCAGTTGTTAATCCATTTGAGAAGGACCATACTATGTCGGATTTAAATATTTAAGGAGTTATTGGTAACCAAGGTAATGGTGCTCAACCTAGTCGTGGTTTTAATAGTAGTAACATCCTAGGGTCGGTTAATGACAAACTTAACAAACTCACAAACCTTATTGAGAGTCTAGTCACTGCAATGCAAGTTAATAGGCAACACTCCTAAGGTGTATAGCAACAAAACCCCCAAGATGACTCCTTTGAGAGACACTATGGCCAAGTCAATTGAACCAATCACCCAGTTCGACCTCCTCGAGCTAGAGGAGCTACTAGATGAAGACTGGAGTTAGAGGAGATTGCAAAGGATGATGAAGAGCTGGATGTTGAAGGGTTTGGTGATGAAGAAGAAGTTGATTATTATTGAGCACAGGGACAAGGACGCCAAGTCCCTCGAAGGCTAGATAATGTCAAGGTATAAATCCCGCCCTTCGGTGGAAGTGGAGATGTAAATGAATACTTGGAGTGTGAAGAGAAGGTCAAGAAAGTATTTGATGTTATGGGTGTGAGGATGCAATTAAGGTCCAACTTGCTGCATTAGAGTTTATTGGGTATGCCCCCATGTAGTGGAAGAATCTAAATGCAGTTAGGGCAAGAGACGAAAAACGAGGTGTTAGAACTTAGGATGAAATGAAAAAGTAGTTAAGAGGTAGATTTTTGCTTGAGATTTATCTACAAAATATGTTTGCAAAGTTACAGGAGTTGTGCCAAGGAAGCCGATCTATTGATGATTATGTAAGGGAGTTTCAGATGTTAATGATTTGAGCCGACGAGGAAGAGCTAGAGGCTTGTATGATATCGAGGTTCATTTTTGGGCTCAAGTATAAAATTTGCAATATTGTGAAAGTATAAAGGTTTTATAATTTAGAAGAGGCCATCAAGATAGCGTAAAGGGTTGAAAAGTAGAGGAGAAATGTTCTGAGTTGACTTGGGCCAACATTCTCCTGAGCCTTGGTACCATGTCGACCTATTTAAGTCGAGCTTAAGAGACCATATCAGGCTAAGGAAAAGAATGACCAACCTGACGATAGCCGAGCAGGACAGCCAGGCCGAGTCAAGGTTAGGCCGCACTTGAGAATGTATGAGAAAGGACAGACCTCTGGATGGAAGTCTAGTGAGGTGAAATGCTTTAAATGCTTAGGCTTCGAACACATGGTTGCTAAGTGTTTGAACCAACGTGTCATGGTGCTCCAAGGACATGTATTGTATAACATCGATGAGAGTAAGCCTGAGGAAGAGAAAGATGTTCGAAAGGAAGAAGCCAAGGAGAAAGAGGAGACCTATGTCTATGTCGATCAGGGAGAAGTGATGACCTTAGTATTGAGACGAGTCCTAAGTTCCTTACCTAACCCTAAGGAAGACCAGGGGGAGAATTTGTTCCATACCAAATGTAACGTAAAAGGCCAATTATGCACAATCATAGTGGATGGAGGAAGTTATACTAATGTGGTTGCACAATCATTAGTGTAAAGGTTAGGTCTATCAACCTCAAGGCATTCCCGACCTTACAACCTACATTGGCTTCATGATAAGGGTGCTTTGCATGTGACTGAACAAGTGACCGTATCATTTAGTGTTGGAAATGTATACAAGGATGAAGTAGTGTACGGTGTCATCTCTATGGGAGCTTCACACCTGCTGCTTAGATGACCTTGGTTGTTTAACCGATGTGTTACGTACGATGGCAAACCTTGCTGACTACTTTGTAGACAAAATTATTGGGATTCTCACTAATTACCGAGCAGTATGCTCATGATTCTCATTTCAGCCCTATCATAGAACAGTGCAAGGACAAAATTGCTGTCAAGGGATATTATCTCAAGGATGGCTATCTATTCAAAAACCGCAGGCCATGTATTCCAAACTGCTCCATACGTGAATTGTTGGTCTTGGAAGCTCACAGCGGTGAACTTTCAAACCACTTTAGGTAAGTCAAGATAGCCTATCTATTGAAAAAGAATTTTTACTGGCTAAGTCTAGCTAAGGATGTTTATAAGGTAGTTGGTCATTATGAAGTGTATAAGTATGCTAAGGGGAAGAGAGAGGCCTATGGAAAGTACATGCCTTTACCAACGCCTACCTTACCATGGGTCAACCTCACTATAGACTTTGTCTTAGGGTTGCCTCGGACATCCAGATGGAAAGATTTTATTTTTTTTTGTTGTAGACCATTTTAGCAAGATGGTGCACTTCATTCCATAGCATTGAACTAACGATGCTTTATATACTGTTAATTTGTTTTTATAGGAGGTTGTCTAACTACATGGAGTACTGAAGACTATTGTCTCATATTGGTACACGAAATTTTTGAGCTATTTCTAGAAGACTCTTTAGAGGAGACTTAGGACTAAACTAGTGTTTAGCTCTAGTAGCCACCTTCAGACTGATAGCCAGGTTGAAGTGATGAATAGGACACTAGGCAATCTGCTCAAAGCTGTTGGAGGGAAAAACTTGAGGGATTGGGATCTGTGCCTACCAATCGTAGAGTTTGCATACAACCAAACTGTCTACAACACTATAGGGAAGACCTTATTTGAAGTCGTCTATGGCCTTAACCCAACCATTCCCTTAGAAATGATCAGCACCCCAATAGCTACTTAAGAGAGTCATTTCGAAAGCGATTCTCGCACTTAAGACCAAGTAATCTATCTCCTCAAGTTGATGACCCATTCAAGATCCTGAAGAAGATCAACCGTAACGCTTACCAGATCAAGTTACCTGATGACTATAGTGTCTCCTCTACCTTTAATATGTGTAATCCAATTCCCCATCAATCAATAGAAGAAGACCCTACAAGCACCCTAGAAGAATAAGTAAAAATCGCTTCAGATTTAAGGATAAATATTTCCTACCCCTAGGCAGATGATAGGAATCAACCCCTTAGACTGATCACAAGAAGCCAAGCTCGAGGACTTCAACAACTTGCACGAAAAATATTAACTATAAGCCATAGCCGAAATGAGGACTCTTATCTCGATCCGACCTCCTGTCGACCTGTCTGTTAGATCCTCACGTGTATCCAACATGCTCCTTCCCAATTGCAAAGTCCTAAACTAGAAGGTAACCTAAGAAAGGCTAGCTAAGCTAAGGTCTCCAACCGACCATTGGTGTATGACTCTAATTCAACTGACTTCCAAACAAGACTAATTGGCTTCTAACCTAATTTAGATCAGGTTGGCCCTTGACTATAACGCATTCCTTGACTATAACACATTCCTGCTTCTGCCTATGTTGTATCATATCCCTAATATCCAGCCACCAAGCGACACGTATCTTCTGACACAATGTTCTAGAATGACTATTTCTTTTTCGTATTGAATATTCTTTGTCTATTTTACCTTTTTTAGTATGTCTTATGCAACCTAGTATAGAATACCCTTTTGTCTTTTCTTACGTATAAAGTAACCCTAGTAAACGGGTATATAAACCCCCACTTTCTTGTATACGAGGATGGTCCAACTTTCAATACAGAATTATTCACTTGAGCAACCTTAGTGTTCTTGTTATCATTTAACTCTTATCTATTCCCTTTAGCAAGGAGTAGTGGCAAGTGACCCTTCAATTCGAATCGGTGTATCATATACGGTGGAATGTTGGTCGAGTAGGATTGGGTGATGTGTTATATCCATTTGATAGCTACCCAGACTTTGCTAGCTTTTTTCTTGTTTTTTTCGATTCACTTTGTTGTAGTATCTCTCCATGTATCCAACCTTAGATATGGAGTAGTTTAGCTGAGGTCCCCTGAGCTTCTCACAATGGTAGGCAATTGGTCGACCTTCCCACATTAGGATAGTACCTATTTCAATGCCTAATGCATCACATTCCAGCTTAAATACTTTCTTGAAGTCAGGCATAGATAACATAGGTACGGAGGTCAATCTTTCTTCACCTTGGCAAAGCTTCTCTCCTCCTTTTCTCCCCATTTAAAGTTGATGTTGTTTTTTGTCAACTTAGTAAGGCATTCGGCGAGGGTACTAAAATTCCTTATAAATCTCTTGTAGAAGGAAGCTAATCCATAGAAACTTCTCACCTCGACATAAGTAGTTAGAGTCGGCCACTCGAAGATTACTTGGATCTTTTCTTTGTCCACTCATAAGCCTCCTCCACTTACTACATAGCCTTAGAATACCACTTCCTCCTGGAAAAAACAATATTTCTTAAGGTTGCCGAATAATATCTCAGTACGGAGATGTTTACAATGACTCGGTATATTGGCACTATATATTAGGATGTCATCAAAGTACACCACAATACACTTACCCATCAAATTTCTTAGCACATGGTTCATCAGTCACATGAAAGTGCTTAGGGCATTCGATAAGCCAAATGGCATGAACATCCACTCATAGAGTCCATGTCAAGTTTCGAACGCAGTTTTTCACTCATCTCTTAACCTCATGCGAATTTGATTGTAGCCAGACTTTAGATCAATCTTGTTGAAGATCTTAGCCCCACTTAATTCGTCTATCATATCTTCCAACCTGGGAATAGGATACCTATATTTGATTGTTATCTTGTTTACGGCTTGGTTGTTAACACACATATGCTAGGTATCATCCGTTTTCAACACTAGAAGCGTCGGAACAGTATAAGGGTTGAGACTTTCCCTAACATAACCTCTCTCCAATAGTTTATTGACTTGTCATTGGAGCTTAGAAGCCTCTTTGGGACTCATCCGATAGGTTGACTTATTTAGCAGGGCAGCGCCAGGTATTAAGTCAATGTAATGTTCTATGCTTCGAATTGAGGGCAATCCCTTAGGTAACTGTTTTGGGAATAGATTGGCATATTCATCCAGCAACTCTCTTATCTCCATAGATAGTTCAACTCACTCCTTCAATTCTAATAGATGCCTTACCAACATGAGGGTCGGCTCGGTGGCATTGATGGCCTCTTAGAGCTCAACTTTACTCATCATCAGAGTCTTCTTTGATCCGTGAGCAAGTTTAGCTTATAGTTTGTTAACTTCACTCAACGGCATCAAGTTCAGTGTAATCTTCTGGCCATCCTTCTCAAACATATATATGTTCTTGTATCAGTCATGGATAACTCTTTTATCAAATAGCCACGATCTGCTAAGTAACACATGGGAAGCGCACATAGGCAACACATCGTAGAGAATCTCGTCAAAGTAATTTTTGATAGTCATCACCAGTAGCACTTGTTGAGTGATGTGTAATGTTCCCTTCTTACTCAACCAATGCAATTTGTGTAACTTTGGAAGCGCGGTAGTCAGCAACTTCAACCTTATGACTAGATTGGTTAATGCCACATTGGTGTAACTTCCACTATCTATAATTAGCATGCTCACTTGTTCATTCACCTTACAGGTGGTATAAAATAAGTTCTCCCTCTACTCCTCATTGTGTGAGGGTTCCAAGTTCATTATGCATCGAACAACCAAGATCAACTGATCCAAGTCCTCGACAAACACATCCTCCTCAATTAATTCATTCTCTTGAGAGACTTCTTTCTTGACAGTGTTCTCCTCCTTAGGTTCCTTATTAGTACTCTCAACTTCTAGCTTCAGGATGTCTCCCTTGATGACCATAGTTCTTCGATTCAAGCATTGAGTAGCCACATATCCAAACCCTTGGCACTTGAAGCACTTGATATGGTTTGTCTTCTTACCAGATCTTTGCCCTTTCTCATAAGTTCAGGTTAACACTTCACTATCAGGTTAGCCTTTCTATTCGGTTTGGATATCCATCTTTTGAATCGGCTTAGTACTTGACTAAACTTGGTGACTTCCTTGTTTAGGTCTACTAGTTGGTAGTCTGGTCAATACTCAGCTTCTTTTCTATCTCTCCACTTATTGAGCTATTCGAATGACTTCATCCATTATGGTGACTCGTTAGAGTTCCACAATATCTTAAATGTCACCTCTCAATCTAGTAAGAAACCTAGAGATTGTTTGTGCTAGTGGTTTCTTTACTTTACAGTAGATCATAAGCATTTGGAATTCTTAGGCATACTCATCAACATTCCGGCCTCCTTATCTCAACTTCTAAAGTTGAGTAAAAGTATCTTATAGATAAGTATTCAACAAAAATATCTTTTTGAGTATTCTCTTCATCTTAGGCTAAGTGTTAATTTCTCTATATCCTTCTCATCTCCTTATAGCCTATAAATTCTTGCACCACATAGCACTATATCCAAAGAACTCAACAGCAGTAGTTTTCACTTTCTTGTAATCCTCATATTGGTAATAGTTAAACATACTCTCTACCTTCTCCTCCCATTCTAAGTATTCATCCGTACTTCCAAACCCATTAAAGCTTAGAATTCGAAGCTTCACATGGTTAGAGGCTTTAGGTGCTTAAATTCGCTCTTCTTATTCATAATACTCATCCTCATTCTCTTCTCCCAAATCTCCCAAGTCAATCCTTTTCCTTACTTGTCTGCCTACTCCTCTACCTTGAACTTGTTGAGTAGGGATCTAATCTCTCGTAGGTCGAGCAACTTGTGGGGTGTTATGCACGGCTTTAGTAGGTCAATAAGCCAACCCATGAACAACTTAGGTTAAATTTGCTAAGAAGTTAACTACCTTATCAAGTTTTTCGTTAGCACTCTTAAGGGTATCTTGAGACTATCGGCCATAGTGGACAAAACCACTATTGTCATCCCCAACACCAACGTTAACACTTGGTTCCATCATTTTCTCTAATAGATTTTAGTTTTCAAACTCTTTAATTAGGCGTTTCAGTAAACACTTTCACAAACTAAAAATTTAATAGCCAAGAAACACAACAGTTAAACGAATACAGTAACTTACTTTATTTCACACACACAAAATAGAGTATAAACAAAACTTCAAAACAATCTACTACAACTTAAGCGAAACTTCCGCTTTAATACCAAGATGATTCGTACCGTGACCAAGAATAGACAAGATCAGTTGCTAGATGAGTCCAAGCTTGCCAAAAGCTTGAAGAGATGATGGGGAATACCCAAAAGAATGAAGATGTGAATGAAAGGTAAGAAATAACCCACGAATAGCTTCAAAGAATATGATGCACCAATGGAACTTCTAAGGACTTACGGCATAACTCGATATGATATACGAATTAGTTCAATGAGGTTACTCACCACCTAGCCTTGCTTAAGGGTTAGGATAAGAGTGAAATGAGAGTAAATAAATAGTGCTTACGAAAGGAAATATCAAGTATATTAATGACGATCTGATGATTTCAGCTATAAGTATAAGGGTATTTATACCCGATAAGTCAAGGCAACTTGCCTAAAAGGAAAAAAGACAAAAAGGATATTTTCCAAAGAAGTAATGTACAAAGAATACAAAGGGTAAAAATGAATATTCAAGAAAAACAATAATTAGTGTAATGGATTCTACACATGGTCCTGTATACGTAGTAAAGATGTATTGGTGATGCCATTGGAGGATGCAAACAAAAAAGTACGGTCAGATTGCTTATCTAAGCAGTGGTGAATGAAGATTAGTTTGGGGTCTCTCTTTCGGCTTCTCGGCAAGGGTGATGTTGAGTAACTAATCGACTCGGACATGAATGAGTAAGCGCATGAGGTTTGGTAGATGTCTTGGCATTCTTCAATTTAGCACACAATCTTTGAGAGATGGGCAGTCATTTAGCTCAGCATGCAGAGTGGCTCGACAAAGAGATACTCGACTTTGGTAGGAGTCAGTTAGAGTAAGAGAATTCGCCTTGCCAATCCCTCTATTCTTCGAGCTCAACTACAAGTTAAAAGCCTAGTAGCCTAATTCCTCTCAAAGTCGACTTAGGCTAACATTCTCGTGAGTCTTAATACCGTATCTACTTGTTTAAGCCGAGCTGAAGATGACCGACCTGATAATAGTTGAACAGGCCAATAGAGCCGAGTTGGTTAGCCAGGCCAAACTGAGGCTAGGCTAACCTCGAGGACATATGAGAAGGGTTAGACCTTCAGACAAAAGACTAGTGAGGTGAAATGCTTTAAATGCTTAGGCTTTAGACACATGGCTGCTGAGTGTCCGAACCAAAATGTCATGGTGCTTTGAGGAAATGTAGTGAATGGTGCTTTGAGGAAATGTAGTGGATAGCACCGATGAGAGCGAGCTCGAGGAGGAAAGGGATGTTAGGAAAGTTGAAGTTATTGAGGAAGAGGAAACCTTTGTCTATGTTAACTAGGGAGAAGTGATGACCCTAGTTTTGAGATGAGTACTGAGTTCCTTGTCAAGTTCTAATGAAGGCTACAGGGAAAATTTGTTCCACATTAAATGTACCATCAAGGAATAGTTGTGCACTATTATAGTAGATGGACGAAGTTGTACTAACGTAGTTACATAGTCCTTTGTATAAAGGTTAGGTTTGCCGACTTCAAAGCATCCTTGACCTTATAAGCTATATTGGCTTCATGATAAGGCTGCTTTGCATATGATTGAACAAGTGACTGTACTACTCAATGTTGGGAGTATGTATAGGGACAAAGTAGTATACGATGTCATCCCTATAGGAGCTTCACATTTGCTATTTAAACAACCTTGGTTATTCAACTAACATGTTACTCACAACAGGTATAAGAATACCTATGCCTTTGTTAAGGATGGAAGGAAGATTGTGTTGCAACCCATAACCCTGTCTCAAGTAAATGAAACCTATAACCAACTCACCCAAGTTAGTAAGAAGAAAGCCTTGGTGATGAGACAAAGAGAGCTTCAAGCTATTAAAGAGCTTATGTTCTTATTGGTCAGAAGATTGTTGGAGATGAGAGATTTAGAGGATATTCCTAATGAAATTTGAAGCTTGCTAAATGAGTTTTCCAATCTGTTTCCTAAAGAACTGCCTAGAGTATTACTTCGAGTCCAAGGTATTGAGCATCGTATTAATTTGCATTTAGGTGCTGCCTTAACAAACCGACCTACATATAAAATGAACCCTGAGCAGGTTGTCAAGCTGAACAAATAGTGGACGAGCTCATAGAGCGAGGATTCGTAAAGGAGAGCATGAGCCCTTATGTAATACTAGCTTTGCTTGTCCCGAAGAGAGATGGTTCATAGCACATGTGCATCAATAGCTGATTAATCAACTGAATTACAGTCAAGTACAAATACCTAATACCGAGGTTCGATGACATATTGGATGAGCTTCATAGCACCAAGATATTGATTTGCGGAGTGGCTACCATCAAATTGGCATGAGACCAAGTGATGAATGGAAGACTGCTTTCAAAATTAGGTATAGTCTCTACGAATGGTTGGTTATGTCGTTATGTCGTTTAAACTTACTAATGTGTCAAGCACATTTATGAGGTTAATGAACCATGTAATGCACCCCCTGATCAAAAGATGTATAGTCATGTACTTTGATGACATACTAGTATATAGTGTCGACCTGAACAACCATGTTCAACATCTCCGAGTAGTATTTGACATTCTACAAACCGAGTAGTTATATGGGAATTTGAAGAAGTGTACATTCTGCTAGAACGGAGTGGTTTTTCTAAGGTTTATGGTGTTAGGGGAAGGAATTTGAGCAAACGGGGAGAAGAGCTAAGCTATTATGGAGTGGCTGATACTGAAGACGGTCGCTAAGGTTCGAAGTTTTCATGGCCTAGCTTCTTTCTATAGGCAACTCATTAAAAACTTTAGTATAATAGCTGCCTCCTTGACTAAGTTGACAAAGAAGAGTGATGGGTTCCATTAGAATGACTGAACTAAACAAAGCTATAGGGAGATTAAGGAAAAGCTCACCTCTACCCCTGTCTTATTACTACCAAACTTTGATAAGCCCTTTGAGTTAGAATGTGATGCTTCAGGAGTTGGAATTGGCACCACCCTAATGCAAGAGCGACGACTTGTTGCCTACCATAATGAGAGGCTTTATGGTCTTGCCTTGAACTATTTTGTGTATGAGAAAGAGTTATACTCTTTCCACTGAGCCTTCACTATTTAGCAACATTATCTGTTGCCATGAGAGTGTTATTTACACTAACCATGAATCATTGAAACATCTTAAGAGCCAAAACAAACTCTCGAAAAGACAAGCTAAGTGGTTAGAGTTTATGGAAGGGTTCTAGTACATCATTTGGCACAAGAAGGGAATTGTAAATGTGGTCATCGACGCTCTATCACAATGGCAAACTTTGCTGACTAAATTATTGGGATTCTCACTCATCACTAAGCAGTATGCTCATGATCCTTATTTTGGCCCTATCATAGAGTAGTGTAAGGATCAAAATGTTGTTAAGGGATATTATCTTAAGAAAGGCTATCTATTCAAGGAACAATGGCTATGTATACCAAATTGTTCCCCACATAAGTTGTTGGTCAAGAAAAGTTATTGCAGAGGGTTATTTGGTCATTTTAAGGAGACTAAGACAACTAACCTATTGAAGGAAAACTTTTAATGGCTGAGTCTAACCAAGGATGTCCATAAAGTAGTTAGGAGTTGTGAGGTGTGCAAATAAGCTAAGGGGAAGAGAGAGCCCCATAGAGAGTATATGCTCTTGCCAATGCCAACCTTACTTTGGGCTAACCTCAGCATGGACTTTATCCTAAGGTTACCTCGGCCATCCAGAGGAAAAGATTCAGTTTTTGTTGCAATGGACTGCTTCAGTAAAATGGTGCACTTCATTTCGTGCCATTGGATTAATGATGCTTTATATATTGCTAATTTATTTTTGCAAGAAGTTGTTCAACTACATAGGATACTAAAAACTAATGTCTCAAATCAAGACACAAAATTCTTGAGTTATTTTTGGAAGACTCTTTAGAGAAGACTTGGAACTACACTTATGTTTAGCTTGAATAACCACCCTCAAACTAATGGCTAAACTAAAGTGATGAATAGGACAGTAGGCAATCTACTCAAAGTTGTTGTAGGAAAGAAGTTGAGGGATTAGGATCTGTGCTTACTAGTTGTGGAGTTTGCATACAATCGGACTATCTACATCATCATTGGGATGACTCCATTCAAGGTCGTTTATGGCCCCAATCCTATTATTCCCCTAGATATGATCGACACCTCTACATTTGCTAAAGAGAGCTAATCCAGAGTTGACCGAACTTAAGAATTTCAAGAGCTACACTAGTATGTAACCAAAAAGATTGCGAAGTTCAATTAGAGACAACAAGAGATTGGTAGCCGATGCCGTCGAACTGTTTCTTTCTAGCCAGGATGCATGGTATGGATTCACCTTAGCCGAGAGTGACTCCCTACACTTCCGACTGAACAAGCTATCCCTTAGAGCTTATGGTCCTTTCAAAGTCCTGAAGAAAGTCGACCGCAACACTTACTAGATCGAGTTACTTGATAACTACGGTGTTTCCTCTACCTTCAATCCATCTAACTTGATTCTGTACCAACTAGAAGAAGACCCTACAAATGCCTTAGAAGGATAACTAGAGACCACTCCAGATTTGAGGACAAATTTTTCCGACCCCTAGGCAGATGATAGGAATCAACCCCTTGGATCAATCATACATAATTGAGCTAAAGAACTCCAATGACTCGTAAGGAGAATTCTTGCTTGAAGCCATATCCAAGATGGGGATTCCTATTCCGAACTAATCTCCTGTTGACCTAACTATCAGATCATCATGTGTCCTAAATCTGCTCCTGCCCAACAGCTATTCTATGATAGGACATCCGAGAAGACAGCTCTAAGACTATATGAACTAATATCCTAAGCCAATCACAAGCGTCCGACCCTAACTCAAGCTAATTACTCTATAGTAGGACTGGCTGGCTCCCAATTTGATCCAAATAAGGTTGACCCTTGACTATAGATGCTTTTTTGAATTCACCTACTTTGTATCATATTTATAGTATTTAGCCACTAAGCAACACATGTTTTCTAGCATAACATTCCAAAAGGATTGTTTACTTTTTCATATTGAATATTCTATCTCTTTTACCCCTTATAGTATATTTCATGTAACCTATTTGTGAGAATACCTTTTTATCTTTTCATACATGCAAAGCAACCTTAGTAGATGTGTGTATAAACCTCAACTTACTTATACACAAAGAATCAATCATTACTATCTAAAAATTATTTACGTTTCCTTTAAGCAACCTTAATGTTCTCATTATCCTTCAACTCTTATATATTCCTTTTAGTAAGGAGTACTGACAAGTGACCCTTCAATTTGGACCGATGTATCATATTCGATGGATTGTAAGTCAACCAGGATCATATGGTATGTTATATCCATTGGGTAGTTGCTTGAACTTTGATAGTTTTTCTTTGTTTGCTTTCATATTGCTTTGTTGTATTGCTTCATTGTGGTGCTTCTTCATGTGTTTTACCCTAGAGATGTATTATTGGGTTTGTATGAATTTGACAATACGTACTATAAGTTTTATTTCAAGAGGTGACTTCTAAAGGATATTTTCTTATTTTATATTATACTTATATATTCTTATAACAAGCCTTATCATATTATATTCATATAATATAAATAATTTATATTTTATATAATTTCCTAAAATAGCTTAGTAATACATATAATTTATAACCCTAACATAGGTGTAGCTTAACCCATGTCGTAAAATAATTCAAAACATGAAAAAATTTCACTTTAACTAAACTTGATTAGCATGTATATCTATAGGATTCCTTCCAATATTTATCATATTTTTAACCTAGCTTTGTTAAAATTGTATCCTAGTTAGTAAATTAAGCTATTTTAAAGAAATAATGTTATTTTCATAAAAAATTAATTCCACCATGTCCTGACACCTTTATAAGTATCCAAAAGTCATGAGATTCAATTTCATCATTTAATTTCATAAAAAGTTATTTATCTCATAATTTCACCTTATTTTTAGCCATTTTTAGGGTCAAAAAATACAATAAATATTAAATATATATGAATAAAAAATTTGGCTACATAGAAATTAACTACATATAATATGTATTCTATAGAAAAATTTTGAGTTTAAAACAACATCATTTGATAAATTTATTTTAAATTTCAATATTAGGATGAATAGTGACTTATTTAAGTAAGTATATAAAATATTCATAATTTTACAAAAATGAAAATACAACATGAAAGTATATCTAAAAGAAATAAATTTTTTTTATCATTTTTTGAATTAATTTAAAAGTTTGAGAAATTTAAGGAAAAACAAGATAGAAAATTGAATAGTGTATTCATCAAAGCTCTAACTGCCATTGGTTAGTGGGGGTATGTTGGATTGGCGATGCATTGGGTGGGTTACTAGGGGCTGGTGGGGTTCAATAATAGATCATTGGTTGGTTTGGGAACTATGATAGCTCAATAGATTGCTTTGTTTTTTTATTTATTTTTCTAAAATGTTTCTAATTTCCAAATTATTTTCTATCTCTATCCTAGATTTTAGTTTGCTAAAATAATGAAGTTCTAATGTCTATTGTTGTTTATAGTGGTTGAAGTTGGCCAAGGAAAATTCTCTTGTATTTTTTTCTCCTTTTAATCAAGTAGGAAGTGTAACTACTTTGTGAATTGTACTTTTGATTCGTTAAGTCTCATTCTCAATTTGATGTTACGGTTGCTATCTAGCTAATTCCAAATTAAACTTGGTTGTTTTGATAAGTTTTGATGGATTTTTGGTTAAATTATTAGTATTTTATATATATTATATTAATTTTTATTACATTTACTAATATATGTATATATATCCTATATAATTGATACATGTAATGTGCATACATACACATATAATTATGTTTCTATCAAGTCTTTTATTTTTAATATATATTTTCTATTTAAATTTACAAATTTATCACTTATTTCATATAGTTATATAGTTTCACGTTAATTTACCAATATATTTATTATATATACTGAGTATAGTCATAAAATACATGTATATTCATTTAGTATATTATGCTATATTATTTTCTTTTATAGCTTAATTAACTTATCTCTAAGTCCTCTTCGCATTTCGAGCTTAATTTTAAAGAATTCGATGAGTTTTAAGCTATAAAATATAATTACACTTTTAAAGCTAAAATTGGGATTTTTGGTCATTATTTTACAATCTAACTTCACGTCATTTCAACTAAACTTTTCTAATCTAACCACAAAGTTTAGACTCAATTGGATAAGTTTTCCTAAAGACCCTAAATCCGGGTATCGTTGCCCTAAATGCAATTTTTAGGGGCTTACAGAAATGACATTGTAAATGAGTTCCTCTTCTACTGGAGACTGATAAAAAAAAGGAAAAAAAATTAAAATAAAAGAGCAACGATGGATGAATAAAACTAATAACATCACCTTATATGGAACTCTGACACTATAAAAATGATGAAATCTACTCGAGTTAGCTTCCCATACTATTGTTGGTGCTTGAGTTTGTATTAGTGCTTGTATATGTTCTCGCCGCTTCACTACTCCTCGAGTTAATCACTCCGTAGGGGTATCCTTCGATCTACTTTTTCGACAACTCCTCCTTCACTACCATGTCCTTTTCCAAATAATACTTGCCCCAAACATTATCGCAATTACTGCATCTCTTCTTATTGTTGACGCTACTGTCATAACAGGCCTAACAAATGGGATACCTACATTAGCACTTGGAATGAAAAACATTGTAAATGGGTATATCTTCTAAACAATCATAACACATAACAGTTTATGGCTATGTTAATGGTTTGCCTTCTCCACTTGAACCTCATTGGGATTGTCCTATGATTTTCTGATTAATTAACAGTAGAATATGGAGTAAAAGATCAACAATATTTGAATAAACTATAGAAAACTAATACATCAACTGATGTAGACTTCTAAGCCATTTTTATAGGCTTGAGATACACTGGCAGTACAAAAAATACTTAGCTAGAAACTAATATAAAGGACCTATAAACAATTGATATATTTATAAACAGTTAGTGGACATTAGAAATAACAGAACATCATCACTATATAAGTTTTGATACACTTTGATACTCTCTTGATTCAAAATTGCACACTACATGAAATGTTGGATTTTCAATCATTACAATTATAGCTTTGTTCTAGCAAAAAATCTCAGTTGCACTATATTGTTTTTAACTAAAATCAGAAAGAAATCGCCTAGCCATATTACTTGATAGGTTGCTTAAATTGTAACAATGTATGAAGCTTCAAAAGATGATAATGCAGTAGTTGCTTACTTCTTGGAACTTTAAGTGATAGCTTTAGAACTATGGTGAAAATATTATCGGAAATGCTATTCCTATCATCTAAGGATCTTGCCCAATCAGTATTGAATAGGCCTATCAAATGAAATATAGAATTTATAACATTACCAAACCTACCAAATGAAAAATTGAATTTACAGCAATACTGAATTTCATAATCAACTGTTCTAAATACATAATGTAAGATTCGTTTTGCTGCCATTAGGATCATTACCTTGTTTAGTTGCATTGTTCTTTACATTGGCATTAGTGTTGGAGCTAGCACTGCTGTTAGTACTGGTATCGATCCTTGTTGCTATATTAATTATGCCTTTATATCTTTTTTCGAGTCTTTCTCATTCACTAGCATATTCTCCTTCTTTAGATAATAATTTTGTTGAAAAAATATTAGAAATGGAGAAAAACAAAGTAGATTTTCTGATTAATTAAAAGTTAAATTTGAAGTAAAAGACAAACAATATGTGAATAAACTATAGAACACTAATATGTCAATTGTTGTAGACTTTTAAGCTATTTTTATAAGCTTGTGATACAATTGACCGTTGAAGAAAATACTCAACTAGTATAAACATAAACAATTGATATATTCACACAAACAGTTAGTGGACATTACAAATACAGAATATCACCATTAGAAAAAAGGCAACAAAAAATATATCGAAAAAAACAAAATATTGAATCACTCTAACACTCCCATTGATTCAAAATTGCACACTCCATGGAATGTTGGATTTTAAGTCATTACAATTATAGCTTTGTTATCACAAAAAATCTTACTTACACTATGTTGTTTTTAGCCAAAATTGGCAAGCAATTGCCTAAGCCATATAGCTTGAAAAGCAGTTGAAATTGCAGCAATGTATTTAGTTTTGGAAGATGATAATGCAGTAGTTGCTTACTTCTTAGAACTTTAAGTGATAGCTTTAGAACCAAGATAAAAAATACTATCTGAAGTGCTTTTCCTATCCTTTAAGGATCTTGCCTAATCACTATTGAATAAGAAACCCTTCTTTTGATAGCATATGACACACTTTCCCACCAAAATCAAGCATCACCCACTTCATTTGTGAGGAAAAAAAAAAAGATTGAAATCTACGAAAACTCTAAAACAAGAGATATCTAAAGAAAGTTTACATTAAGCCAATAGCAATAACAAGGACATTGTACATGGAAAAATATCGAGTAGGCTATGTTAGAAGCTTTGTGAGAGACAACTAGAAGAGGGTCGCAGTATCTTGTAGCTACTCACTGAAAATCTTATAGAGACTCTATGCTCCGCAATATTCTTAATGCTTATGCAACACACTTCAATTTGCACAACATAATAGATGAAGAAGAGTAGAGTTTATCAGAGACAAAGTTATCTTTTGAGAACCTTATAGCTCAAATGAAAGAACGAAGTCACATCACAATAGAAACAAGTAAGAGAATAGTTTATATACCCCAAAACATTAAGAAAAGACTTCATGCTCCTTGGAAAAAATCTCTAATTGTTAAGTTTATGATCAATCATTGGGATATAAACTGTTATACAACAAACTAAAAACTCTATAGGCTTGCATAGCAAATTTCACAATGGTAGCCTTAGGTAATGGATTCTATGCAATAACGTTTAAATATAAAGAGGACCTAAAGAAATTATAAGATATGGCTGTGGTTTTAGAATGGTAGTTTTCTTACAATTAGGTGTTGGGAACCAAATTTTAAAGCCTTATCTGCTACATTAAATTCTATAGCTATATGAGTAAGAATCCGCTATTAGAATATTATGATGTTCAAATGTTAAGAATAATTAGAGAGTCCAATGGGCCCATGCTTTGGTTTGATACCTACATTGTAAATGCCAGAAAAGGAAAATTTACGTAATTTTGAATTTAGGTCAATTTCAATGAACCATTAGTGCCATTGAAGTTGAATGACAATATAAAGGGATTAAAAATTTATGTTTAAGTTGTAGATGTATTAGCAACTTGATGGCAAGATGTCTAAAAAAAAAAAAAAAAAGAAAAGGAAAAAGATTGTAAGCAAATAGAAGAAACTATAAATACATTGTTGGCTAATCAAACTAGAGCAAATGGTAATGCAAATATGCATAATACAAGCGGCGAGCAGAGCATGCATGAGAATGGAAAAGTGGTGCAAAATCATGAAATGGAAATAGTTAAAAAATTTCCTTAAGCAACTACAAATGCTCATGGTAATCAAATAGATGGTTATGGTGAGTGGACACTAAGGAAAAAAATGGTAGAGAGGTAAGCCCAAAAATACTTACAGAAGTTTACAAACAAGAGGATTAAATTACCAAAAAATACATACTAATAAGTAGAGCATGCATGAGAATGAACAAGTGGTGCAAAATTATGAAATGGAAATAATTAAAAAAATTCCTGAAGCAACTAGAGATGCTCAAGGTAATGAAATTGACAGTTATGGTGAATGGACACTAGTGTAAAAAAAAAAAAATGGAGAGGCAAGCTTAAAAATGTTGACAAAAGTCCACAAACAAGAGCATTAAATTACGAAAAAATGCATACCGATTATGATAAACAATAGCCAAAAAAGTAAAATTATTGTGTGGCTACTCAAAATAAAAATAAAAAATAAAAAAAAGCAAGCCAGCTAAGTGGAAAATACTAGAGTAAAATCTAAAAAAAGATGGTTAAATAAGCCATTCAGCAGCAATTCAAGGTTCATCTCGTACCAGGAGATATCTTATCATATTTAAGTATAAAATCAATTACAAATAGTGCAAAAAATTGCTAATTAAAGTATTTCTTTAAATGAGAATTTTGTTTTCTTGTCCTCAGTTATAATAAATTCAAATGTGCTTCAATGAAAAATTAGAGTTATGATTGCCAAAATTTAGCAAGGAAGATCACTAAGGATGGATAGGAAGACTCTTCTAATATTCAATATCAAACTCTTGCATCCTAACTCCAAGATGTTTTGGATAGATCAAAGCTATCGAGTAATGTATCCCAATTTCATCCATCGCAAGGACAAAAATTGATACATATAGAGGATGCTAAGATGCTTGCAGGGGAAATCTAACCTACGCACCAATTCTAATGGCACATTGGTGACCATAGAGATAGAGGGATTGATCACTTTGATAAGGTTAGGTCAAATAATAAGGATAAAGAGGGAGTTTGCAGTTTTCATTGCAATTGCGATACCAATGGAGGAGCTGCACCCATTTAAGCTCATGAGTACTTGAGAGAAGGCTCTACAATCATAGCCAATCAAATCTATCAAACAATACTGATGGCTTAAGAACTCAAGAAGGGTCAAAAACTTTTTCTCTTGTTTACTAACATAGATAAGACCCTTGCCTTGGTGGACACTATGCAAACCCCTAGTGATTTTATTCTGGAAACACGAGCAATTATGGTAGAAACAAACAGAGTGATTTGTTATAATACCATTCTTACTCATTGTGATAGAGTGTGTCATCCATCTCTTCCTTGCCCAATTCATATTTTAGTATGGAATGTAAGGGGTCTAAGCACTCTTAAGAAGCAAGATGTAGTTCTTTATGCATTTACTAACTATATGTCGAATATGGTTCCATTACAAGAAACAAAGATGACTAAAATCGCATGGATTCAATGGTAGCATGTTGCTTTTATGGAACTCCAATGTTCTAGATGTGCACATTCTCAAAAAGACAAGTTAGGAAATACACATAGACGTTAGGTTAGTAATTCAAATCTTAATTGGTTCTTCCCTATTATATATGCCTCATCTTGTTTGCAAGAAAAATTGATGCTTTAGGAAAATTTGCAGTCACATGCATATGTTGTAAATAATAGGCCATGGCGTGTTATAGGTAATTTTAATGATGTGATCTCTAGAGAAGAAATATGGGGAGGAGGTCTATTTAAAAAAAAAAAAAAAAGCCTTTAGATATATAACTTGTATGAATAAATATGGGCTAATAGATATGGGATTTGGTGGCTCACCTTTTTCTTGGTCAAATGAGCAAAATTAGTTAACTTTTGTGCAAAGGAGACTTGATAGAGCTTGGTGCAATAAAAAATGGTGAAATTTATATCCTAAAGCTAGAGTTTTCCATTTTCCAAAGTGGCTTAGTGATCACACACCACTTCTTCTTAAAATACATCCTTTCCTAGAAGAGACAATTAGTTAAAGACCATTTTGGTTTCAACTAATGTAGCTAAAAGATAAAACTTGTTGGCACTTGATAAACTCAGTATGGAGCTCCTCTAATTGTAATATTTTAGAATTTCTACCTCAAAAGCTAAGTAAATGAAATAAAAGAGTATTTGACATTATTTATTATCAAAAGCAAAAAATACTTTAAAGTTTGGATGGAGTAAATAAAGCCCTTAAGTAGAACCCCATCAATGTCTTAGTAGAGTTGAAAAAGAACTTGAAAGACCAACTAAATCAATTGTTGGGTAGAGAATAATGGTTGTAAAAAATCAAAGATAAAATCAAGTGGACAAAGGATGGTGAAAGGAATACAGCTTACTATCATGCTTTAACTTAAATTAAAAGATCAAAAAATAAAATCATGGGACTTTAAGATGACTTTGGAGATTGGTTTTATAAACCAAGGGATATTGACAAACTAATCTCTTCTCATTTTAAAACAATTTATACAATAACAAAAGTCAATTGCTATTAGGTAAATCTAATTAACCAAAATTTGAGATCTAGCTTGATTGAGTATCAAAGAGATGCTCTTGATTTTGAGGTGACATATGAAAAATTTCATAAAACAATTACTCAAATGGGATCATGGAAGGAACTAGGATAGGATGGATTTCATGCTTTTTTCTATAACAAAAAATGTCAGAGCCTTCTAGGAAAAGAGATTTATAAGCTCATTAAAAGCTACTATGAAAATAGGAAGCTCCCTTAGAGCTTGAACTAAACCATGATATGTCAAATTCCGAAGGAATCGGGGACTTCAAACATCAAAAACTTTATGCCAATTAGTTTGTGTAACACTCTATACAAGAGACTTACTAAGCTATTAGTAAACAGACTTCGACCATTTTTCTAAAAATCTTATTCACTTAGTTTAAGGAAGCTTTATGTAAGGCAGAAAAGCTGCTTAAAACATTCTACTAATTAATGAAATCTTGTACACTTTCAAGAAAAGGTCTTGCAAAAAGAGTTGGATGATGATAAAAGTTGATCTTGAAAAACCTTTTCATACAATAGAGTGGGACTATTTGCATCGAGTACTTATTAGTCTTAACTTCCTACTGAGATGGACGAAATTGATTGATTTCTACCTATTGACAAGCACTATAGAATTGCTAGTCAATGGTTATCCACTAAGAGCCTTCCTTCTTAGTAGGGTATGAGGCAAGGAGACCCTCTTTCTCTTTACCTCTTCATATTAGGAATGAAAATTCTTAGTTGAATGATTAAAAGAGAGGTGCACATGGGGGAGTAGTAGGCTTTTAAGATAAGAGGAAGTTTTTTATGCATCTCTTACATTATGTTTGTAGTTAATTTAGCATTGATGGCCAGTGCTGATACGAATGATGCACAAACTATTAAAGAGCTTCTAGAGAATTTCTCACAATTATCAAGATTAAAAATAAATCATAACAAGTTAGTTGTGTATTTTTCAAGAAAACACAGCAAGAAATGTAAAACCAGATATTACAAACATTCTTCAAATTAAAAAATTAGATACTTTTGGAAAATATCTAGGATTTTCTTTAAATTAAGGAGAGGAAACAAATGCTTCACAATTAAATATCATCATTGAAAAAGCATAAAGAAATTGTCTAGATGGAATGCAAGAGAATTAAGTATGAGTAGAAGAGCTATACTCATAAAATTAGTTTTAGAATCACTTCAATGTATTATATGAGGTTGCAAAGTTATTGGCAAAAGTCCTACACAAGGTTACACAAATTATCTACAATTTTTTATGGAATGAAACTAATAACACACAAAAGACACATTAGGTGGGATGGGATATGATAACTTTGGTAAAAGAGCTTAGGGGTCTAAGATTCATTAATTTGACAAATCACAATGAGGCTTGTCAAATAAAAAGATACTAGGAATTTAAAACGAGGAATGTCCTTTGGTCATAGCTTGTAAAAGCAAAACACAAAAGAGTAAAGCTTAATAATAGCAATCCAAGGCTTAATTATGCTTCACCTCTAGTCAAAGACCTACATGAAAGACATCAATAGCTTCAAGAAATGAAGTAGTAATGCTAGGAAATGGTTAAAGCACAAAATTTTGGTTGGACAATGGTTGGATACCTTTACCGTTAGAGAATTACTACAAGTTCCTATTCATTTGCAAGCATTAAACCTAACAATTCATGAATGTCGGCAGGGGCCACTTTCTTGGAATGAAGAGAAGATTGGCTCTCATATTTTTTATCTAATAGTCAACTTTATAGGGCCTATTGCACTCCTAGAAAGGGAAGATTAGAAAAGTTTATCTATGAATGCTTGGTGCCAATCTCTCTTGTTGATATTTATAGTCAGCTAATGAAAAAGGAAAAAAAAAAAGAAGAGATAAACTAGAAGTGGATTTGGCATTCAATTTTTTGTCTAAAAATTAAGCTCCTACTATGGAGAATTCAACATAATAGTTTATTAACAGCAATAAACTTAAAGAGGAGGAACACTTTGCCAAATGCCTAACGTTTAAGATGTGGAAACCCTAAAGAAACATTGTGACATGTGTTTAGAAATTGTCCACTATCCAAAACTTGAAAATATAATAGAGCTTTGGCAAACAAGATGACTTGAAGCTCTACATTTAAATGAAAATTTTGTTGCATGGATAAAGCACAACTGTCACATTAGCAGAAAGGAAGATATATGAGCCAAGCCTCATAAAGCATTCACATTTGGCTTTATGCTGTGGTGTATATGGATCATGAGAAATTAAGCATTATTTCAACTTGATCCTATTACAATAAATCCTTAAGAAGCCACAAGATACTTAGTCATGAGTATTGGGTTTACCTAAATAAGAAAAAAAGGTTTTATAGGATTACAAATGAGGAATTTAGCCAACAAAAACTCTAGAGAAATGGGTAAACCTATACATAAATGGATCAGTAAATATCCTAAAAAATCCAAGTTTTGGCTAGAGGAGTTATAAGAAACTCTATGGGGCATTGGATTTTTTATTATTCTTATAAGTTAGGAAACATTAACATTGTTACAATTAAGTTATGGGTGATTTATTGGAGCTTATCCTATTGCATTCACAAAGGATTAATACATGTTGCAATAAAAACTGATTCTAAGATTGCTATTGTGCTTTTATCTTTTAATCAAAATACTAAGATAAAATATTCTAATATGTTAAATGCTTGCAGTGAAATAATCTTGCGCTTATGAAGATGGAAAATTGAAGCTATCTCATTAGAAAGAAATCAAGTTGCTGATTAGTTAGCTTACCAAGTTCATAATAAGCTAGATTCCTATTTGTTTTTTTGACGAAGTTCCTAGAGAACTTGTAAATAATTTGATGATCAATGATGTAATTGGTGTTAAGTGTACTAGATTGATTAAAGTGTCAATACCTACTCAATCTATTAGTTTACGACTAGAGTAGGATTGTGCTCCATTAAGAGCAATTTTGTGTAATGCTGATTAAGTATTTATTAGTATGAATGCAACTTTCTTTTTTTTTTTTTATCGAAAAAAAGAAGAAGAGGAAATAGAAAGAAGTCTAGTAATATGTAATTAAAAAAAAAAAAGTAAAAGCAAGTGATTAAATGATGATAAGTTAACCATGAACTCAATGATTGGAAAAATAACAAATGATTGATAAAAACCATGATACCCACCTAAAACCATTAGGGAGTAACAACTACTTTTAAGATTTGTACAACAATATGTTGGTTTTGATACTAAATGCGATCAATATCTCCTACAACAGTTAATAAAATTAAGTTATAAGTAAGGATAGCTACCAAAAAAATAAGCAATAAAGATGCAACAATAATCGTTTATAAGGGTTGTGAATATTAAAACACTCTCTAGAATCATGTCAACTTTATCTAACACGATAATTACATTATACATGTTATTTTAGATCCCTTCCACAATGTCCTTAAAGCAGTAACCATATTAATTGATCTTCATAAAAGTTGAAGAAGTTTAAACTTTGTGTGTATTCATTAAGTCTAAATTGAGAACAATACCATATAAGCCTATGAGAAGGTAGCAAAGTCAAAGAAATTGAGATACATTTATAGAAATACAAATGCTAGAGCATTCAATATAATTTCTATCAATATAGTGGATTTCGAAGTTCATAATAATAATAGTAGTAACATTAATAGTAATAATAATAAAAAATAGTTGAATTGTTTTAGGGATAATCATTGGATCAACTACAAATAATGTATTCACTCATCGTGTAATAAATAAACACACGGAACATGAGCTTTCAAATGACAAAAGTACTCCATAAAAACGAATCATCATGTCCTTGAATCGTGAAGTTACGACGCACTAGATGATATACATCAAACACTTGGTAGCTAATTTCTCTTTCTCGGCATTCCTTTATGCAAAAACCATAAATCATAACAATGTTAGTGGAGCACTCTTGTTGCTAATAGTAGGGTATTAACTGGGATTGGTAGTTTATATGAGAATTTACAAAATTAACCCATGACATTGAGATATTTTAAAGTGATCTTCAAATGAAATCAACAAGGAAAAAATATGCAAACATAAGAGAAAGAAGATGGAAGTTCAAATCTGTGAGAGAACGAATGTTTTGTTATTTTCGTTATGAAAAATTGATGTTTATAAGTAAACGGTTAGCATATATGTTGCACGTGCCAATAGGAAAGGAAAAAATAAATAAATACGAAAAAGAAAACGTCCATCTAGAAAAATATATGCGTTTTGAATTCTTATATTTATTGAAATTAAAAATTTGAAAATCGTGTCCTTCTAACTAATAAACATCGATGTCATTTTTACAATCATTTAATTGTAGTTATAATCTTTATACAAATGAAGATCACATGATCATAACAATACCTTTTCAAATGAATGGATTGAAATAATCTTAACCAAAAGAATAAGATATATGATTTGTAAACTGGAAATAGAAAGAACTCTAATACTATGTAATTAAAAAAAAAAATTGTAAAGGCAAGTGATCAAATGAGCGACACATTAACCATAAATCCAATGATTGGAAAAATAACAAATGATTCATAAAAGCCATGACACCGACCTAAAACCATTAGGGAGTAAAAGTTACTTTTAAGATTTGTACAATAATATCGTTGGTTTCAATACTAAATGGGGCCAAGGTTAAGATTTGAAACATATACAATCAATGCAGAATAGAGTAAGTCTACCGGATAATGAATACAAGTCAATTTTAGTGAACCTTTGAAGTATATAGTCATCATTGATGGTATCGTATATAGAATTCAATATGAGGGAATTCCAAAATCTATGTTTCAAATGTGGATGCATAGGGCACACTGAATTGATGTGTAATAGGAATAACAGAGTAATGTCAAACAAAAAGACAAGTCAACTCTAGAAACTTGAGTGAGACCATGAAAGATTGGAGAAAGAAACACAGAAACAAGAAGTTGATGTAAATACAAGAGTTCGTGGAAATGTAGAACAAGGAGGAACTTGTGGACAGGCAAAACGACAGTATATGTAGATGTTCAGTTCAGAAAAAGAAGAAAAAATTCGGTTCCTATTATATGGAAATTTTAATAACGCCATGTGAAATTAAATGACTACCGGATTTAAAGTTCAAATTAAAAACAAGCATTTTGTTTATTTTCTGGTTAGGTTAATAATTTCAAGTGACAACTTTATTTTATGGCCATCGATATCCATCAACACATAGCAATATACTATTAAGAATTAATATCATTAGCACCATGCTCTAATAAATCCTAGTAAAAAGAAATGTTTCTTAGAAATATATATAATCATATGCCATTTCCTTTCGATTAAATCATTACATATATTAAAAAAGTAAACAATTCGGGCAGTTTGCTTTGATAGGACTAGTTTTTGGGCCAAAAACCCTCACCTTTCTTCGATACTAATATGCAAGCATATCTTCGTTTGGAAGTCGAGGATTTATTGGTTGAGTTTTCGTTTTTAGTTACTAATGAGGTACTGTTCTCTCAACCATCCTGCTCCTTCTCACTCCCAAAGCTTAGAGGCTATAACCCACACAAGGACAACTGTCGCTTCTTACTAAACACAATAAATATTAGCTGTTGATATTTTTGACCGGATTGATTTTACCTTTCATCACATCACTCATTCACACTATTTTAAATTTAATCAATTGAATCTATAATTAGTTTAATGGTTAAGATTTAAATGAATGCAAATCAAAAGTAAGAGGTAAGATGAGAGATGGTATAGATTTCGTGAAAAACAAAAACAAGATCATTAAAAAAACCCAATTGGGACATGCTCCATGCCTTAAATTTTCTGTCTCTAGTGAGACATGTTCCCACTATCTTGGTGGCGGTTACATTTAATGTGTGACGGTTACTCTCATAGTTTCGATCTCACTTCTTGCTTGATCACATCCTACATAGATAATCCTTGATGAGTTTAACTGCTCCATACATGTAGTAATTTATTCACATGTTCTTCTAATTTCTGTCTTGTCACATTGCATTGCACTACATTTCATCTCGAATTATACTGCTGACACTGCACACTATCTTGGTATGCAGTCTTTCGCTTTTTGTCTTGTTTGTTTCGTGCTTTTCTGTTCCTGTCTTGTCTACACTCTAAAACTTTGAATAGTTGTGTTACATCCAGTGTCTGTTGGTATAATTTTCTATTCCCTTCTCTTGTTCTCGTTCGTTTCTTGTTGGTTTTGTTCTAGTCATGGTTGAATCTGCTGTGTCTTATGAATCACATCCGGGTTCCCCTATGACCGATCCTTCTTTACAAGGTTTAGACTTGGAAGAAAAGATTGAACTAGTCAGTGCTACTGAACATCTAATGGTGGGTAAAATTATTTCAGATAAACAGCTAAACAGGTCTGGCGTCATCAACATTTTCAAGAAAGTGTGGAGTCCTTTTGGAGATGTGAAGATCTCATGCTCGGGTACTAACCTCTTTCTTTTTGCCTTTCCAAATTATGATGTGGCTTCTGCTGTATGTCTAGTGGTCCATGGGCAGTTATGGGACATTGTGATGTGTTGGAAGACTGGAAGGCAGGCATGATTGTTCAGGATATAATCTTTTATTCTCTTTTCTTCTGGATCCAGATTCATGGGCTTCATCTGGAGCATATCTCACTCAACAATGCTAGTAAGTTGGGTGCAACTGCGGGTATGGTGGTTGGTATTTATCCAATCCGCTCTGACAGAGGCCTGAGGTGTAGTTTTCTGGGTGTTAAGGTGCGGATTGATCCTCAAAAGCCATTAGCCACTGGTGCGTGGATGAATTGGAAACATGGGAATAAATATTGGGTGTATTTTAAGTAGGAGCGATTGTCGGACTTCTGTTTTACCTGTGCCCGCTTGGGACATATTGCAAAATTCTGCCCTCATTCTGCTAACTCAAATATCTATTATGACCCCAATCTGTGTGCTCCATCTGTTAGAGATTATGGAGTATCGTCAACTCCAAGATTTATGACTAGTTCACAAGGATTAAATGTTATTGCTTTATCTGAGGAGCAAGCTCCATTGATTATGTCGGGTTCACTTTTACCTAATGTGAGTGCTCGGCTATCCCGTCCTTTGGACCTTGGGGTTTCTAACCAAGGACTTCTGCTTTCGGCTTTTCAGCCGCCTGGTCCTCTTGCTTCTTTGCAGTGCTCTAAAAGGGATTTGAAAAATTCAGTCCAGACTTCTTTTGTCCTGGCTTCTCTGCCTTTTAATCCTTCACATCTTTGTTCTCCGGGTGTTTCTTCTGGTGCTTCCCTGCCTGTGACTTTGGCGTCTGAAACATTTTCTGGAGTTGGGATTCTGGTGGCATCATCCCCTGCACAAGATTCGGTAGTAGTTACGGTTAATTGTACAACTACATGTGATAATGTCCCAACGGTTACTAATGTTGGTGATGAACATAGTTCAAAGTATTTTGTGACCGAGGTGGCGGATGATGACAATGTTATTACTGCAGTTTCCTCTTCTGAACACACTGCCTTATGTTACAGTATTGAGGTGCAGTCTATGCCTTGCTCAGATCAGGTAAATCATTTTTCAGGTGTGCTCAGAAGACTTCATTTAAAACGTGAGCGCAAGGATGTCTTTCAGGATTACACTAGAAGGATTCGTTAATCAGTGCGTGTTGATATGAAGACAAAAAGAGCTATTATGAAGAGATCAACTAAATTGAAAAGAAAACAGAAGCTATCATTTGAATTAGTGGAGGAAGCTTCACACCAGTATGTTGAGCCCAAGGACTCCATTGCTCGTTCTCCGGTGCCGGAAGAATTTCCTGCAATTATTGACATCTCAGGCGGCGGTGTTGGTGTTGGCTGGCCCGTAACAGCCATACGTGTCATGGAATTGTCGAGGATTCAAGTCGTCCTCGACAATTCGACACCTCTATGACCTTGTGCACAAATATGATCACTCTGTCATTTTCCTATGCGAAACAAAAAATAGAGACAGCAAGCTGGGGTGAGTTCGAAATAAGTTGAAGTACAGTGGCAGATTCTATGTTGCTCCGTAAGGATTAAGCGGGGGACTATCTCTTTGGTGGACTGCTGATGTCCAAGTTAATACTCTTCATAGCTGTGCATGGTTTATACACACACGTTGCAGTTAGATGGCTCTCTCTTGGGTACTTTCACTTGGTGCTATGCACCATGTAATTTTCATGATAAGTTTGTTTGATGGAGTTAATTAGTTGACATTTCAGCCGTCACCACTGGGCCTTGGTTATGTTCAGGCGATTTCAATGAAATTCTTCATGAAAATGAAAAAATTGGAGGTAGAAAGAGAGATAGAAGGCAATTACCGGCCTTTCAAAACATGATATCCAAATCCCATTTGCTTGATCTGGGTTTTGGGGGACAACGGTTTACTTGGGTCGGTAATCGAAACAAGGGTGTTTGTGTAAAGGAGCAATTGGATAGATGTTTGGGTTCAACTGATTAGATACATAGTTATCCCAAGACCAGCATTATACATGAGCCTATCGTGGGATCAGATCATTCAGTCTTGATCATTAATATAGATCATTCTTCTCCTCAAGGAAGTAAACGGTTTATATTTGAACACCAGTGGCGGCTTTCTAATGATTGTCAAGCTGTGGTTGTAATACCATGAAAAAAAAAAATGATATAAAAGAATATAAATCATAAAAATAGAACGAAAGTAATTAAGTTTCGAGCAAGAGATATTATGATCTTAAGTTGTGGTTTAATGAAAGGTATTAACAAAATTGCAAGGAGATAGTAATATAGTCTTAATCTAGTTAATACATAAATTGACTCATTGTGCACTATAGGATAAAACTCTCCTCCTATAAACCCAAGAAACCCCCAAGGTACATCGGGTATTTTATTAAAACTTATTAGTTTTTAAAGGAAAAAGTTAGATTAATTTTAAATTCCTCTTAGTAATGTAACTCATTTGAAGAAAGGAATCACAAGGCTAATACAGTCTTTGGAGACTTCCAAAGGTAAGCGAAGAGTTAATTATAGAATTTAAGCTTTGATTCAATTTGAGTGATACACATTAATATTTTGGATTATGCATTGTTTAGCTGTGAGAAAACAAAGAACTCGAAAGAATCATCAAAATCAAGATAAAGTATCCCTTATATTGTAGATTTTTCTTATAATCTTTTTATTTAAGAAGCTTTTGGTGATGATTTAGTGGTTAAAGAGCTAAAAGTAATGGAAATTTTTTATATTGTGGAGTAAATATTGAATTTGACTTAAAGGTTTAAAGATGTGGAATTTTGGATACATTGCTAATGAGGTTTTTATTAAGAAGTTGGGTTGTTTTAATAACTTAAGAGTGTTTTGATTTATGTATTGAGATGTTGGAGGATAAAATAGGTTTGGAAAGGTTTTAGGCGAAAGAGAAAAAAAAAAAGTTCGATTAGAAAATTACACGACCAAAAGATATGATTGTACCTCTGATTGTGTCCCCTACATAAGGTTAGTAGGCTAGAAAGTTACACAACCAAAAGACATCACCTTGTCCCTAATCGTGTCCCTTGCAATAGTAAAGTGTAACTCAGTAAGTTATAAGGCCAAAAAGAAACAATCGTACCCCCAATCGTGTCATAAGCTTTGCTACTTTAAGTTAAGTTTTTCCTCTTCTTTTTGTTTTATTCCTTTGTTACATCTAAAGTAAACCCCTTTTAATTTATCATTAAGTAAATTTAAGGAGATTTAAATGTTTAAAAGTGAGTCTTAATTAAGAGAAATCATTTATTCAATATTTAAAGAAGTTTAATGAGTATTTATTGTTTCTAAGATTTAAAGTTAGGCTTGATTCGTTGGTAACGAATTCTAAATATCTAGGTACGTGATACTTGCTTGTTATATGTGAATGCTAGGATAACAAAAATTAAAATGATTTAAATGTATATCCAATTTATATACTTTTTGTTGTTTGTGTTTAGCTTATCCTAAGGGCTTGGAGTCGTAGATCCTTAAGGGGTAACCCCGATAATCCTTGCAACGCGTTGTCCTTAGTGAAGTCTTACTTAGAAATGATTTAGGGGTAGATTTAGGTTGTTGTAGAGGGGTTCGAAAAAGTATGCCCAACATTAGGTTGTAGAAGGGCTCAAAGAGGTACGCCCAAACATTAGGTTGTAATGAATTGTGATGTGATTGAGTTGTAAGGACCATTACTATGTGTTTATGTGACTAACTTAAAAGTAAAGATAAATGAATGAATTGTGTGGATTACTTGTTTTTCATTTCTATGCATATGATTATACATTGTTTAATCACATGCATGTAGTTATGTATTGCGTACTGAGCTTTGGCTCACTTTATTATATTTTTAGTTACAAGACTTGTAATTGTACTGTTTGACTTTAATAACTTATGGAGCTAATTGTTATTACCTTAGGAATAGGAAGAGTGAGGACTATGTATGGTAATGAAGAATATCCCTAGAAATTAATTGATAAGATTATTTAGTCTTATGTGGCAATGTTAATTGATTGGGCATTAATATTTCTTAACTAGAAGTTATTCTAGCATTATTTAAAGATTTAATTGTATAAGATTGTTTGGAGATTTTTATAGTATTATTTAGAGTTTTTAGTTGAATATTATGCCTGAAGTGTCATTAGAGACTAGGGACATGTGCCGATTTGTAATGTCCTGGGTTTTGAGGCGTTACAGTGGTGCAATGAGTTTGGCATAGTGCTAGTCGCTGTTGTAGTTTACTAGAAGTTATGTCAACTTTGATGAGTTGTAGTATTGAGCTTACTCGTTAAAGTAAGATTGCCTTCCCCAACAACCATAAGAGAATCAACTGGTTGAATACTTGGTTGCAATTAAATGTAGACAATTAAAATTTAGAGGAAGAAGATCGGATACAATCAAAATTAGATGAAGTTTAGCATCGAGAAGAACTTTATTGGCATCAACAATTAAAAGTGAAGCAGTTAATGTCACACCCTGAAAATGTAAAGTCATAATAGTCCCGTTATGTGAACCATCTTAAGATAGAAACTATCTTCACAATTGCTATCTTAGACCTAGTTCACACTAGATATACTCGACTCTATCCCTTTGAAGCGTCCAATTTGATACCTGTTTGATATAGACTTATAGAGTAATCTTTTGAAATAATTTGTAATAATAAACTCATAATTTGACCTTATAAAAGAATGATAAGAAGTCTTATAGGTACCTATCATTTTACTTATAGACCAAAATATTGAAAATTACTAAGCTCTTTGAGGAGTTTTGTATAGTTTTTCTTAAAAGATAAAAAGATAATATTAAGGCCAATATCTAGCCATTTCTTGTTGCATCTTTCTTCCTATCCCAGTTTATTAGTGTACTAGTGTTGGTTAAGCACTTCTAATCCATTTGAAACTTGTAAAATAAACTATAGGGGAATGAGCGATAACTTGCTCAGTAAGTGAGGCAGAGATAGAAGTATACACTCAGCACATCACAAGCAGGGTTTTCAATTAAGTTAGTTAGATGCAATACATGTACAAGCAAATGCCATTACATGACGTTATTCGGTCTATCATGAGATTAGAGAAATTTCGCTTGCTCTAATCTAAGTTGAGGAGATTAACATTACGCACTTCACAAATCGAGACCAAATTGGGGCTTATGCAATGGAGAATACCCTCCTATCATGACCACTTTTAAACCATGACCTCTAACCTTACCATGACCTCCTCTTCTATTACTTAGTTCGATTAAGGGTGGGAGAAGGACAATTTTAGCTATTATCATCAAAGGGAGTCCATATTTGGCTCGAGGATCCTAGTCGTTACCCTAAGTAGGTTGCGATGCGTATCAAGTTAGATATTAAGTCGAGTTTGAGTTAGTTCATTTTTAAGATAATAAACCAAACTCAAAAAATTCAAGTATAATATTCATGAAATAATCATAACATGGAGCTTAGCTCCCACCACAGCAAATCGACACTTAACCACATGCACTGCATATTCACAACCAGCTAACTACAATCACAAGCCAATACATACGAAGGTTCCTAGATATTCTGAAATAATATCTTAAAATGTTGTGAAGTATTGATCCAACTTATTTGTCTTGATGCTCACTTCAAAAAACTCATATCATCAATAGTCTGATCACTGAGAGGTCTTATATATATGAAACCTAAATTCAGCTTTCGTAATAGTTACGAAAATATTAATATTTTATTTAAAACGATTATATATATATATAAATATATTATCACTATAATATATAGTTTTATATATATATATATATATATATTGAGTTAAGTTATTATTTATTAATGATATACGTAATTTATATTATTACGTATTATATATCGTTTGATTGTATCAAAGTATACTTTTAATAAGTTAAATCATGTTTCAATTCCGATAGGGTTATCGTAATACGTACACTTTAGTAATACTATAAAGTTACGGATTATATTACCTAAGATTATCTTATTTTAGTAAAAATAGTGTCATTCAGTTTATACAGACCTAATGACACATATTACAAATCCTATTTTTAGAGATAACTTTTAATTCGAGTTCTTAACATAATTATATGTATATAATCAAATATTATTATACCGTACATAATTTACGTTATTAAACCATATTTTACCTAATTTATCAATACAACCCCATAATATAAGTATTGTCTAATCCTAATACATGTATAACACATCTCGATCAGTGAAATATCATTAAATGTATTAAAAATATACTTTTTATCTAATCTAATCGGTATACATACACATAGTTTTTATTCAATTATTTATCATATTTTAACTTATTATTATTAGAATTGGGTATCGGTTTGTTATTTAAGCTATTTTATCTCGTAATAAATAACTCGAGTTAACAAATAATTCTCCAAAAATTTCTATAAACTCTTAAAAATATGGGAAACTCAACTAGTATTTGGTTTCAAGTTTTCGATTTATCGCTTATATATTTATATTTACAATTTTACTCATGAATTATCCTAAATTAACCAATTATAATCCTTTTTGCACCAAATTGATTTCAACCTATCCCAACATTATTATTATTCACTAGAAATCAATACATGTCCATTTCATCATTTAATTTCATAATTTCAACCTATTCATAAGCTATTTTTAAGCCTAAAAATACAATAAATATTAAAAATATTCAAATAAAAAATCAAGCTACATAGAAATTATCTATATATCATGTATATCCTACACAAAAATTTTGAGCTAGAAATTACATAATTTAGTAAATTTTTTTTTAAAGTTAAAATTCGAATGAATAGTGACTTTCTTAAGTATGTACATAAAATAATTATAATTTAAAAAAATAAAATTAAAACATGAAATTATATCTAAAATAATGTATATATAATTTTTTTCATAATTTTCTGACTTAATTTAATATTTTTAGAAATTATAAGAAAAATAGGGCAGAAAATTGACCAACTTATTCTTTGGTGCTCTGACTACCATTAGCTAGTGGAGGTATGTCGACTAGCAAAGGAGTTGGTGGTGCTCCATAGTAGTGGAAGGGTAACACAACAGATCAAGGTTTGTTCTAAGAACTAGCTAGGTTCGGTTCTTACTCTATTTTTCCTATTTTTTCAAATTTTCTTTAGGTGTTTTTGGTTTTCAAAATGTTAAATCTAAGTCCTAATATCCTATTTATAGTTTTTTTAGGTCGGTTGGAATTTTTCTTAACCATTAAGTAATTATTTTTTTATTTATTTGGTTATTCTTTTAAGGAATTTACAAGTATGAGGTGTCAAATTTTTGTTTAGTTACTTTTGATGTAGCTGGTTATTCTTTTTAAGCTACTCAACATTTAATCTAATCATATTCCATGTCATTTCTTTTTTTTTTTATAATTTTTAGAAGATATTTTAGTTATTTTGGTATTTTATATTAGTATTTAATGATTTTGGTAATATATACGTATATATATCATACACGTAATGAGTAATTATATATATGTAATTATGTTTCTAGCATATTTTTTATTTTTAAGATACTTTTCCTATTTAATTCTGCGATTTTATCGCTCATTATGTATAATATATACAATTTTATGTTAATTTACGAGTATATTTATTATAAATACCGGGTATACTCATAAAAATACGTGTATACTCATATAGTATATTATGCTATATTATTTTCTTTTATTTCCTAATTAACTTATTTCTAAGTTCTCATTATATTCCAAGTTCAGTTTTAGGAGTTTCGATCAGTTTTATATTATAATAATTAATGACACTTTTAAAGCTAAAATTAGGATTTTTGGTCATTATTTTTTAAATCTAACTTTATTGGGTCATTTCAAATAACTTTTCTAACTAAGTGGTAAAGTTTGGGCTCAATCAAATAATTTTTCTCGAAAGCCGTAAATTTAAATACGATTGCCCTAAATTCGACTTTAAGGTCTTATATAGAGTAAATTCTCACTATGTTGATTGTATTATTGATATTCTTATTATATTATGGATTTCCAAACGTACAAGAATTCCTCGATTAGATTTATCAAGTTTTTAGCCTAATAAGTTTACTTTTCCGAATGCCCAAGATTGATTATTGACCCTAATTATACAAGGATAGAACTTTGTCTTAATACTCAGAAGTTTATATCTTGATTGCTAATTTATGAGATATTACAGTTAATATATGGTGATAGCAACACTTCCTATTTTCAACAATCTACTATAGCGAGGCGACAAAAAAATAAAATACTGTAACTTTGGACTAACAGTGGTACATTAGTCGAATCTGAGCATGAAATTAGTGAGCTTTTTGCCTCTCATTTTTCAAGTGTTTTCAAGACATATGGTCAACATAGCATCAAGAGTTGTTTGGGATAAGTAGATGCTATAATATTAGCAGATGATATACGATTCTTTATGCTCTTATCACTCAAAATGAGATAAAGTGGGCTGTTTTCCAAGTAGGTGCCTTAAAGGGATTAGGACCAGATGGATTTATAGGAGGCCTTTAATCAATTATATTGGAACCTTATTGGAGATTCAATGATAAGAGCAGTCCAGTCTTTCTTTTCTATAGGTAAACTTCTTACTTCACTAAATGATACTAATTTAGTACTAATACCTAAAGTCCCTAACCTAATTATGTTTCTTAATTTCAGCCTATCAGTTTGTACGACAACCTGTACAAAATAATTTCTAAAATCTTAGTAGATTGATTAAAGCCTTTTTTACACAACATCATTATTGAGAATTAGAGTATCTTTTTGCTAGGACATTTAATTTAAAATAATATTTTTTTTGCACATAAAATGTTCCACTTCTTAAAAAATAAAAGGCATGGGAAGATTACTTTTCTTTTCTTTTTTTTTTTTTACAATAAAGCTAGATACAAGCAAAGCATATGAAATGATAGGGTGGAATATGATTTTTTTGAGAGAACTTCTTTTAAAATTGAGTTTTTCATCCACTTGGGTGGATTGGATGATGGAATGAATCTCATTCATTGAGTTTAATGTTGTCATTAATGGTAATCAAGCAGGGAAAGTTGTTCACCTTATCTTTTTATCTTAGTGGTTGATGTCCTTTCTAGGGGTATAATGAAGGCAATTGAGATGGGAGTGATTAAAGGGATTAGATTTAATAGGTGTTGTCCTACTCTAACCCATTTGTTTTATGCAAATGATTCCTTACTTTTCTTAGAGGCAAAGGAGATTAATGTTATGAATTTACAATATCTACTTGATGTTTATTGTCATGCTATAAGGAAAATGATTAATTTCCAAAAATCAGCCTTATTTTTCAGTACCAATACACCAACTGATGTGCAAACAGCTATGTAGCATATTCTATGCATTCCAACAATGGAACAACTTGAATGTTATTTAGGCTTACCCACTTTACAAGGTTGGTCTAAGGTGGAAGCTTTATGATTTGTGAAAGAGAAGATAGAAAAGAAATTGCAAGGATGGAGTCATTATCCTCTTATTGAAGCAAATCAATAAATATTGAATAAGTTGGTAGCTTCAACCATTCCAACTTATTCAATGGGAATTTTCAAATTCCCAAAGTGCTGGTGTAGATCAATTGATTCCATCTTATCAGAGTTCTAATGGGGAAGTATAGGGGTGATCAGTCTAGACTACATTAGGTTAGTTGAGATCATTCAACTATCCCTAAACAGAAGGAAGGATTAGGTTTTAGCGATATGGAAGCCTTAACTTAAGCTTGTTGGCAAAGTTAGCTTGGTAATTGCATCATCATCCATAAGCTTTATGGGCGAGGGTACTTAAAAGTAGGTATTTTCCTAATTATGATTTTAGTTTTGCAAGAAGAGGTGGGCGTACTTCCTGGGTGTAGAGCAATGTTTTAAAGGGCCAAGATGTGCTTATGTGTTGTGTAATTTGTTATGTAAGAGATTGAAAGAGTTTTTATGTGAGTAGAGATTGATGGGTGCAACGGTTAGATCCACCAAAACTAAGTTGGGAATTGGATATTGATCCTAATATGTAAGTGTATAATCTTATGAGCATGGAAGAAGGTGTTTGGTGATTATAAAGTAGTCAACATCTATTAGATGAGGAATTTCAAGTCATTAGAAGGTTACCTATATTTGAATTTAGAGGCAAGGACCATCTAATATGGCCTTTCACCTACAATGTGTTTTACCTTTGTGATCTTACATTCTGCACACATCAGACTAGATGATTAAATAGCATCAACCTCTAGAGTAATTCATTTAGAAACATGGAAGAAAGTTTAGAGCTTACCTACATTGCTTAGAGTTCATCATTTCTACTGGAGAACACTTTCAGGTTGCCTTTCGACTTTAGCATCTCTATTCAAATGATACGTGTAGCTCAGCCTTTATGCCTTTTCTATGGATGGAGGAAATGCTAGAACATGCACTTCTATGCTATGACTAGACATTATGTGTTTGGTTTAGGATAGTTGATGTGAAGATTGACCAAGCTAGGGTTTTAACTTTCTTTGAGTGGTGGAAGTATGGATTTGGCTAGGACTCTAGACGTTATTTTGTTAGAGGGGACTTAAATCATGGGGAAGGAACTTTGTGAAGCTTCACATAATAGTTGAAGCCCTAATTCTTGATCTGCAGTGATAAAAGCAAAAAGATTCATCTTGGATACATCTAATGTATTGTATAGTACATTGTTAGAAAAAGACTTACTTCCAATAATGACCCACGTCATGGATGCTTCAAAACACCTAGATTATAGATCTAAAGGAAGATGAACACTATCTATTGAAGTAGTGCTAACTGGAGATAATGGTAATAGTATGGCAATTAGATTTGTTCAATTACAGTAGCATGCAACCAAATACTTTACTCCTCTACATGCGAATCGGTCTTCAGTGATAATAGTGGTGATTAGAGACAAGGGCAATAGACTGGATTTTCAAATCTAATGCAACACTGCTATGTTTGGCCAATCGGTTCCCTCCTTTGTCTAAGCTTAGGCAACCGGATGGCTTAGTAGTGCTGTGAAATCAAAACTGTTTGGTAGAGTTAATGCGGCTAAGGTTACAAAATGTGAATGTAGTGTACGGATTTGTTTATCTTCTGTGGTTAGGGAATGATGGTGTGGTATTAAGGCATTGTTGATAAGGATCAAGGACTAATTACATGCTCCCAAGCCTGAGGGATTTCTCATATCATTCGCCGAGCTATCTAGGATGAGTTAAGTGTTGAGGAGTAGTATTTACCCCAGTCCAATCTATCGAGCTACTTCACTCTCTACACCATCTAAGAGATTGTCAAGGTGATTAGCCGACATGCTAACTCAACCCCTCTATAACACACCAATCCAAGACCAAATCTAAATACAACCATCTCCATAGAGCCAAGGCTAAGCTAACAACTATTAGCAGCCAACAATCTAAGGCCGATCTAGAGTGTAAGTCATCCTTTAGCCAACCCTCGTCCAGTACCAGTAATCAGCACTGCCAAACTACCGATGCCGACCAGACCTTATCAAGGCTTACCCTTGTATGGCTCGCAACATTATTAGGACTACAAAATTATGCGTGCGTTGTCCTTGCTAACGTCCATACTATCCTTTATGGTAAAGTATATCCTTTTTGCACGATTTCATGCTTTCCCTGTAAATTATTCTTCTTTTGTTTAGTAAGTAAGGATCTAATTCTATAATTTTTTGTAATTTAGGACTTACCCTATCTAGGCACTATAAATACTCACATAATGTAATAGTTGCATGATGAATCATATATAGAATACACTGAACTTTTACTCCCTCTTGAGCTAAGTTTCCTTTTTACTTACTCTTAAGCTACTCTTATCTAGCCCAATTGAGCATAGACTAGTGGCGAGTGACATCCGACCATATTTGGCATCATATCAAGTGTGACTTGAGCTCGTGTAAGGTATTAGTGCATTATATCCATCGTCAGTGCACGGGAACCCCTGCTCAACCTAGACTTTCATTTACTTTTCGAGCTATTTCGCGACCTGGACCTACCCCTCGGTTACGCATAATATTGAGTTTACGTATTCATTTATGAAATTTTGTATCAATTGTAATGCTTCATTGGTTAGACAAAGATGTGTTTTGAGCCAAGCTTGTATTTCAGAAATAGATTTGGATGAGTCTTACATAGTTGCTTAACTACTATTCCCTTGAACAACCCTAAAATCAGTTAATGCTTAGCTTTACATTTAGGGTTTCAGGAGGCAACAAATTAGGGCTTTCTCAAAAGTATTTTATTTACAGATTGCTTTGCATTGTTTTGTGACTTAATGGGCTCAATTGAGTCTCTATATTGGGCTACTAGGCCTTACATCGAGCATCTTCTCTCA
>JAMXBB010000005.1:38871626-39028207 GCA_024138015.1 Lumnitzera littorea | reverse complement strand
CATAAATGGTTTTTGTAATATATATATATATATATATAGGCACCATGATTGATTAGCAAATAATGGAATAATTATATGATTTGATCATAAATGGTTTTGGTAATATATATATATATATATATATATATTATAGGTTATCATATAATATTTTATATATATATATTTGCTCTTTTTGCTCCACTTTTTTTTTCTTTTTTACTATTTTTTAGTTTACTATATTTGAATTTTCTAATGTAGTTATATTTTCCTCAAAAAGTGGGAGTTAACTTTAGAAGTTACTCAATGGATAGATAGGATGATAGTTTTGTTAACATAATTATTCTTTAAAAAAAATGAAATGTTAAAATATAATACACTATGAAAATCCTCATACTTAAATATAATAGAAGATAAATCAATTCAAGAAAGAAGATATGGTCCTACATATCAGGGACTTTGATAGAAATGAAAGATAAAAGAACTAAATCACAAATAATAGGGGAAATTTATATGTTCACTATCAAAATTAATAAATATCACACAAATATAAATTAGATAAAATATATTACCAAAATATCGGTGCTATGTCGCATCTTGAAGATGCGATGTTAGTGTATTTATACTTATGTCGCATTGCTACAGTACACAAATATTAATATTACATTAGTACAAATGTTAATATCGCATAAGTATAAATGGTAATATTGCATCTTAAAGATATAACATAATAACATTATTTTGATAAATTTTTTATTTATATAATTTGTAATCATATAATTATTTTCCTTAAAGTTGGTAGACATGAATTACACCTCAAAGAACAGCGCCTAATTCTATATCTTACTAGAGGAACTTTCTTAGGGACCGGCCTTTTACAAGTAAACAGGTCATTCATAGAAGAATTGAAGACTCTACATTTTTGAATTTGCTAGACAAGAATAAGATTTCTCTTTCCCTTTTTTTTTTTAAATTTTTGTTATGGCTTTATTTATTATCCATTATAGATATTGTGTTTATTACAATCACGATTTAATTGTTTCGAATATTGGATTAATATATCTACGACATTATTATATCGAATATTTCATTTACTTGATTTTTGATTTGTTAAGCATGTATTTATGTTGCATGGAATATATGTTAAATTAGGTTAAAATTTGATGAAAATAATAAAATTAATTCAATTGATTTCATGATAAGCTTACATCGAATTTCCATGAAATATAGGTATAGACAATCTAATTATATTGGTTTTTAGAATATAAAACAATTAATTAACTAAATAATCTTTTTAGGAATAGAAACAATTAGTTAATTAATCGAGGTAATTCATGTTTTAGGGAGTAGGTGATTATTATAAATTTAAAACTTTGATGACTAAGAAAGGAAGTTAAAAGAAACAATATGAATTGGTCATGAATACAATTACTAAATATGATGTATTTTAATATAATGATCATTAGCACTAAATCCTAAAATTCCAATTTGTTAGTTTTTTATTTCGTTTATTTATGTGTTGGTATTCTTATATTTTAGATTTATTGAGAGTAGATTTAGATTTTATGAATAGTAGTGTATTATTTTTCAACTCTCATGGTAGTAACCTTTATTTAAAAAAGAAAAAAAATCTTAATCTTTATAAAGTAGAAAACAACGAAACACTCTAGTTGTATCAATTTATAGAATTAATCCTTATGGAATGCTAACACTGTTCCCCCTTTAATGTTAAATGTCATAATTGGGGTAAACAATTCTCATTAGAACCTGCATAAAGTCTTACAAGAAATTAGCAAAATAACATAGTATACTGGTCACTATACATGCATGCATGCATATGTCTTACAAAGAAATTCAAATGCATAACTAATACTAATGCAACAAGTATTCAATTATTATCCCGTTTAGATGTGGTAAACAACATAGCCCTAATAGCCCAAGAGTGAAAGTTGCATAGACATCTCGATAAGTATATGTAGTAATACATACATACATGAGACCATAACTACAAAATCATCTCATTTAAGGGTGACCATTAGTATTAGCCATCAATACAATTGCTTAACTATAACCATCCCTAAGGGTGTCCTATACCATTGGTGCAACTCAAATACAACTTCCTTCTAATGGATCTATCGTATCATAGTAGTTAGCCAATTTCACAACCCACTTACCTAGAGGTGTAAATGAACCAAGTTGGTTCACAAACTACTCAAGCTTAGCTGGAGTTTTATTTGAATTCAATTAAGTGATAATTGAGTTGAGCTTGAGCTACTTAAGTAGTAAATTGAGCTGAGCCAAGTTGAGCTTAAGCTTTAAATACTAATCTCATAAGGCTCACGAAACTAATTAAGCTTAGTATAAATTTTAGTATATTTTTAATTTATTTAAACATAAACAAATCTAATATTAGTTAAGGAAAATTTATAAAGTTTGAACTTAATCGAGTCGAGCTTGAACTTACCACGTATGTTTTAGAGTCGAGCTTAAGCTTAAAATTTAAAACTCAATCGAACTCAAGCTGAGCTTGAGCTTTGATTTTTCAAGTAGAGCTTGAGCTTAAGCTCAATATTGTTCAATTCAACTTGATTTGATTACACCTCTACACCTACCTATGCTGGCAGTTTAATACCTAATTTATACATCACATTACCTCAACCTACTACCCCCGTAGGATAATATAGTTGTCAGCCTGTGATTACCACTTTAATACCTCGACACTCTAAGTTAAATTGGCATAGGCATAAGCATAAGCAACAAATCAAATTAAGGTTTCCATAGCTTTAGATTCATTTCATTGTTTAATCCTACAAGAACATGCTACAAAGAAAACAATGACTATATACTTGGAGTCTAATTCAATAGTTTGAGAATACTTAAAGTTATTTTGAACTCCTAAAACTAAAATAGATAACAAGGCGTTGAAATCATAATTATACTAAAGATTTACACTCCAATATTTACTACCTTGTTTTTCATTTAAGTAGTCTCCCATATACGAATGCAATCAATTTACAAGTAAACCGGGTTTACTTGAGTGCACCAGAGGAGATGTAGATAACTCTAGGATAAGAGAGGTTAGTTAGAAGGAAAGGGGGGTGGGGGGATAGGGTTGGGGTTAGTAGGTAACCTTCAATTAGACTCTATTTAGGCTTACTTGTCATGCCTCGAAAAGGTGAAGTCATAACAGTCTCACTATATAAGTCATTTTAAGATAGAAATTGTCCCCACAGTTGCTATCTTAGACCTAGTTCACACTAGGCGTACTTAACTCTACTCTTTTGAAGTGTCTAATTCAATACTTGTTTGATATAAACCTATGGAGTAATCCTTTGAAATAATTTGTAATAATAAACTTATAATTTGATCTTATAAAAAAGTAGTAGTAAATCCCACAGATATATATCATTTTACATACAGACTAAAATATTGAAAACTACCAAACCCTTTGAAGAGTCTTATATAGTTTTTCTTAAAAGATAAAAAGTTAATACTAAGGGCAATAACTGGCCATTTTTTGTTGTATCTCACTCTCCATCCCAATTTATTAGTGTTCTGGTGTTGGGTGGACACTTTGTAGTCCGTTTCAGACTTATAAAACAAACTATAGGGGAATGGGGGACAACTTGCTCAGTAAGTGAGTAGAGATAGAAGTATGCACTCGGCACATCACAAGTAAAGTTTTTAACAAAGTTAGTTAGATACAATGTATGTTCAAGCAAATGCAATTATACGACGTTATTTGGCCTATCGTGAGATTAGAGAAATTGCGCCGCTCTAATCTAGGTTAAGGAGATTGACGTCACATACTTGCGGATCAAAACCAAACTGGGACTTGTGCAATGGAGAACACTCTCCTCTAGTGACCACCTTCGAACTACGGCCTCAACCTTACCATAACCTTTTCTTTTGTTACTTAGTTCAACTAAGGGTAGAGAAAGGACCATTTCAACTATCCTCGTCGAAAGGAGTTCATGTTTGGCTTGAGAATCCTAGTTGTTACCTCTAGTGAGTTGCGATGCATATCAGATTAGATATCAAGCCAAGTTTGAGTTAGTTTATCTTTTCAAGATGATTAACTAAGTGTAAACAATTCAAGCATAATAGAACAACCATATTATGGAGCTTAACTCCTATTACAGTAAATCAAAACCCAACCACAAATGCTATATAAGCACAAATAGCTAATTACAATCACAAGCCGATATATACCAGTCTCCAGATATTCTGAAATAATATCCCAAAATGCTGTAAAGCATTAATTCCATTTACTTATTTAGATGCTCACCACAGAAGACTCAAGTCGTTAAAGATCTGATCACTAGGGAATCTTATGCACATAAAACCTAAATTTAGTTTTCGTAATAATTACAAAAACATTAGGGTTTTATCTAAAATAGCTATATATATAGATGGATAGATAGATAGATAGTATATTATCATACTAACATATAGTTTTATTATAATATATATATATACATCGAGTTAAGTTATTAATTATTAATAATATATGTAATTTATACTATCACGTATTATATATTGTTTTAATCGTATTGAAACGTATTTTCAATTGATTAAATCACGTTTCAATTCCAGTAGGTTTACTATAATACGCAAATGCTAGTAATATTATAGAGCTACAGGTTATATTACCTAAGATTGTCTGATTTTAATGAAATTAGTATCATTGGGTTCGTATAGACCTAATGACACGTGTTACAGGTCCTATTTCTAGAGATAACTTTAAATAGGTAGTTCAAGTTTTTACTATAGTTATACGTATCTAATCAAATAGTATTGCATTATACGTAATTTATGTTATTAAACCATATTTTACCTAATTTGTCAATATAACCCATAACATAGATATTATCTAACCCTAATATCTCTATAATGTATCCTAATTATTAAAATATCATTAAAAATATTAAAAATATAATTTATATCCAATCTAACCAGTACACATATAGATAGTTTTTATTCAACTATTTATCATATTTTAATCTATTATTACTAAAAATGAGTCTTGGTTTATAATTTAAGCCATTTTATTACGTAAATTCATAAGAAATAGCTTGGGTTACCAAATAATTTCCCAAAAATTTCTATAGACTCCTAAAAATATGGTAAACTTAATTAGTACTTGGTTTCAAGTTTTCAATCTATCACCTATATATTCGTATTTATGATTTTACTCTTGAATTATCTTAAATTATCCAATTATAATCCTTTTTGCACCAAATTTATTTCAACCTATGCCAAACATTATTATTATTCACTATAAATCAGTACATGTCCACTTCATCATTTAATTTTATAATTTTCTATTTATTTCATAATTTCAACCTATTTTCGAGCTATTTTTAGGCCAAAAAATACAATAGATATTAAAAATATTCAATAAAAAATCAGGCTATATAGAAATTATCTATATATCATGTATATCCTACAAAAATTTTTGAGTAAGAAACTACATCATTTAGTGTATTTATTTTTAAAGTCAAAATTTGGATTAATAGCGACTTTCTTAACCATGTACATAAAATAATTATCATTTTACAAAAATAAAATTACAACATGAAAGTATATCTAAAATAACCTATATATAATTTTTTTCATAATTTTTTGACTTAATTTAATATTTTTAGAAATTATAAGAAAAATAGGGCAGAAAATTGACCAACTTATTCTTTGGTGCTCTGACTACCATTAGCTAGTGGAGGTATGTCGACTAGCAAAGGAGTTGGTGGTGCTCCATAGTAGTGGAAGGGTAACACAACAGATCAAGGTTTGTTCTAAGAACTAGCTAGGTTCGGTTCTTACTCTATTTTTCCTATTTTTTCAAATTTTCTTTAGGTGTTTTTGGTTTTCAAAATGTTAAATCTAAGTCCTAATATCCTATTTATAGTTTTTTTAGGTCGGTTGGAATTTTTCTTAACCATTAAGTAATTATTTTTTTATTTATTTGGTTATTCTTTTAAGGAATTTACAAGTATGAGGTGTCAAATTTTTGTTTAGTTACTTTTGATGTAGCTGGTTATTCTTTTTAAGCTACTCAACATTTAATCTAATCATATTCCATGTCATTTCTTTTTTTTTTTATAATTTTTAGAAGATATTTTAGTTATTTTGGTATTTTATATTAGTATTTAATGATTTTGGTAATATATACGTATATATATCATACACGTAATGAGTAATTATATATATGTAATTATGTTTCTAGCATATTTTTTATTTTTAAGATACTTTTCCTATTTAATTCTGCGATTTTATCGCTCATTATGTATAATATATACAATTTTATGTTAATTTACGAGTATATTTATTATAAATACCGGGTATACTCATAAAAATACGTGTATACTCATATAGTATATTATGCTATATTATTTTCTTTTATTTCCTAATTAACTTATTTCTAAGTTCTCATTATATTCCAAGTTCAGTTTTAGGAGTTTCGATCAGTTTTATATTATAATAATTAATGACACTTTTAAAGCTAAAATTAGGATTTTTGGTCATTATTTTTTAAATCTAACTTTATTGGGTCATTTCAAATAACTTTTCTAACTAAGTGGTAAAGTTTGGGCTCAATCAAATAATTTTTCTCGAAAGCCGTAAATTTAAATACGATTGCCCTAAATTCGACTTTAAGGTCTTATATAGAGTAAATTCTCACTATGTTGATTGTATTATTGATATTCTTATTATATTATGGATTTCCAAACGTACAAGAATTCCTCGATTAGATTTATCAAGTTTTTAGCCTAATAAGTTTACTTTTCCGAATGCCCAAGATTGATTATTGACCCTAATTATACAAGGATAGAACTTTGTCTTAATACTCAGAAGTTTATATCTTGATTGCTAATTTATGAGATATTACAGTTAATATATGGTGATAGCAACACTTCCTATTTTCAACAATCTACTATAGCGAGGCGACAAAAAAATAAAATACTGTAACTTTGGACTAACAGTGGTACATTAGTCGAATCTGAGCATGAAATTAGTGAGCTTTTTGCCTCTCATTTTTCAAGTGTTTTCAAGACATATGGTCAACATAGCATCAAGAGTTGTTTGGGATAAGTAGATGCTATAATATTAGCAGATGATATACGATTCTTTATGCTCTTATCACTCAAAATGAGATAAAGTGGGCTGTTTTCCAAGTAGGTGCCTTAAAGGGATTAGGACCAGATGGATTTATAGGAGGCCTTTAATCAATTATATTGGAACCTTATTGGAGATTCAATGATAAGAGCAGTCCAGTCTTTCTTTTCTATAGGTAAACTTCTTACTTCACTAAATGATACTAATTTAGTACTAATACCTAAAGTCCCTAACCTAATTATGTTTCTTAATTTCAGCCTATCAGTTTGTACGACAACCTGTACAAAATAATTTCTAAAATCTTAGTAGATTGATTAAAGCCTTTTTTACACAACATCATTATTGAGAATTAGAGTATCTTTTTGCTAGGACATTTAATTTAAAATAATATTTTTTTTGCACATAAAATGTTCCACTTCTTAAAAAATAAAAGGCATGGGAAGATTACTTTTCTTTTCTTTTTTTTTTTTTACAATAAAGCTAGATACAAGCAAAGCATATGAAATGATAGGGTGGAATATGATTTTTTTGAGAGAACTTCTTTTAAAATTGAGTTTTTCATCCACTTGGGTGGATTGGATGATGGAATGAATCTCATTCATTGAGTTTAATGTTGTCATTAATGGTAATCAAGCAGGGAAAGTTGTTCACCTTATCTTTTTATCTTAGTGGTTGATGTCCTTTCTAGGGGTATAATGAAGGCAATTGAGATGGGAGTGATTAAAGGGATTAGATTTAATAGGTGTTGTCCTACTCTAACCCATTTGTTTTATGCAAATGATTCCTTACTTTTCTTAGAGGCAAAGGAGATTAATGTTATGAATTTACAATATCTACTTGATGTTTATTGTCATGCTATAAGGAAAATGATTAATTTCCAAAAATCAGCCTTATTTTTCAGTACCAATACACCAACTGATGTGCAAACAGCTATGTAGCATATTCTATGCATTCCAACAATGGAACAACTTGAATGTTATTTAGGCTTACCCACTTTACAAGGTTGGTCTAAGGTGGAAGCTTTATGATTTGTGAAAGAGAAGATAGAAAAGAAATTGCAAGGATGGAGTCATTATCCTCTTATTGAAGCAAATCAATAAATATTGAATAAGTTGGTAGCTTCAACCATTCCAACTTATTCAATGGGAATTTTCAAATTCCCAAAGTGCTGGTGTAGATCAATTGATTCCATCTTATCAGAGTTCTAATGGGGAAGTATAGGGGTGATCAGTCTAGACTACATTAGGTTAGTTGAGATCATTCAACTATCCCTAAACAGAAGGAAGGATTAGGTTTTAGCGATATGGAAGCCTTAACTTAAGCTTGTTGGCAAAGTTAGCTTGGTAATTGCATCATCATCCATAAGCTTTATGGGCGAGGGTACTTAAAAGTAGGTATTTTCCTAATTATGATTTTAGTTTTGCAAGAAGAGGTGGGCGTACTTCCTGGGTGTAGAGCAATGTTTTAAAGGGCCAAGATGTGCTTATGTGTTGTGTAATTTGTTATGTAAGAGATTGAAAGAGTTTTTATGTGAGTAGAGATTGATGGGTGCAACGGTTAGATCCACCAAAACTAAGTTGGGAATTGGATATTGATCCTAATATGTAAGTGTATAATCTTATGAGCATGGAAGAAGGTGTTTGGTGATTATAAAGTAGTCAACATCTATTAGATGAGGAATTTCAAGTCATTAGAAGGTTACCTATATTTGAATTTAGAGGCAAGGACCATCTAATATGGCCTTTCACCTACAATGTGTTTTACCTTTGTGATCTTACATTCTGCACACATCAGACTAGATGATTAAATAGCATCAACCTCTAGAGTAATTCATTTAGAAACATGGAAGAAAGTTTAGAGCTTACCTACATTGCTTAGAGTTCATCATTTCTACTGGAGAACACTTTCAGGTTGCCTTTCGACTTTAGCATCTCTATTCAAATGATACGTGTAGCTCAGCCTTTATGCCTTTTCTATGGATGGAGGAAATGCTAGAACATGCACTTCTATGCTATGACTAGACATTATGTGTTTGGTTTAGGATAGTTGATGTGAAGATTGACCAAGCTAGGGTTTTAACTTTCTTTGAGTGGTGGAAGTATGGATTTGGCTAGGACTCTAGACGTTATTTTGTTAGAGGGGACTTAAATCATGGGGAAGGAACTTTGTGAAGCTTCACATAATAGTTGAAGCCCTAATTCTTGATCTGCAGTGATAAAAGCAAAAAGATTCATCTTGGATACATCTAATGTATTGTATAGTACATTGTTAGAAAAAGACTTACTTCCAATAATGACCCACGTCATGGATGCTTCAAAACACCTAGATTATAGATCTAAAGGAAGATGAACACTATCTATTGAAGTAGTGCTAACTGGAGATAATGGTAATAGTATGGCAATTAGATTTGTTCAATTACAGTAGCATGCAACCAAATACTTTACTCCTCTACATGCGAATCGGTCTTCAGTGATAATAGTGGTGATTAGAGACAAGGGCAATAGACTGGATTTTCAAATCTAATGCAACACTGCTATGTTTGGCCAATCGGTTCCCTCCTTTGTCTAAGCTTAGGCAACCGGATGGCTTAGTAGTGCTGTGAAATCAAAACTGTTTGGTAGAGTTAATGCGGCTAAGGTTACAAAATGTGAATGTAGTGTACGGATTTGTTTATCTTCTGTGGTTAGGGAATGATGGTGTGGTATTAAGGCATTGTTGATAAGGATCAAGGACTAATTACATGCTCCCAAGCCTGAGGGATTTCTCATATCATTCGCCGAGCTATCTAGGATGAGTTAAGTGTTGAGGAGTAGTATTTACCCCAGTCCAATCTATCGAGCTACTTCACTCTCTACACCATCTAAGAGATTGTCAAGGTGATTAGCCGACATGCTAACTCAACCCCTCTATAACACACCAATCCAAGACCAAATCTAAATACAACCATCTCCATAGAGCCAAGGCTAAGCTAACAACTATTAGCAGCCAACAATCTAAGGCCGATCTAGAGTGTAAGTCATCCTTTAGCCAACCCTCGTCCAGTACCAGTAATCAGCACTGCCAAACTACCGATGCCGACCAGACCTTATCAAGGCTTACCCTTGTATGGCTCGCAACATTATTAGGACTACAAAATTATGCGTGCGTTGTCCTTGCTAACGTCCATACTATCCTTTATGGTAAAGTATATCCTTTTTGCACGATTTCATGCTTTCCCTGTAAATTATTCTTCTTTTGTTTAGTAAGTAAGGATCTAATTCTATAATTTTTTGTAATTTAGGACTTACCCTATCTAGGCACTATAAATACTCACATAATGTAATAGTTGCATGATGAATCATATATAGAATACACTGAACTTTTACTCCCTCTTGAGCTAAGTTTCCTTTTTACTTACTCTTAAGCTACTCTTATCTAGCCCAATTGAGCATAGACTAGTGGCGAGTGACATCCGACCATATTTGGCATCATATCAAGTGTGACTTGAGCTCGTGTAAGGTATTAGTGCATTATATCCATCGTCAGTGCACGGGAACCCCTGCTCAACCTAGACTTTCATTTACTTTTCGAGCTATTTCGCGACCTGGACCTACCCCTCGGTTACGCATAATATTGAGTTTACGTATTCATTTATGAAATTTTGTATCAATTGTAATGCTTCATTGGTTAGACAAAGATGTGTTTTGAGCCAAGCTTGTATTTCAGAAATAGATTTGGATGAGTCTTACATAGTTGCTTAACTACTATTCCCTTGAACAACCCTAAAATCAGTTAATGCTTAGCTTTACATTTAGGGTTTCAGGAGGCAACAAATTAGGGCTTTCTCAAAAGTATTTTATTTACAGATTGCTTTGCATTGTTTTGTGACTTAATGGGCTCAATTGAGTCTCTATATTGGGCTACTAGGCCTTACATCGAGCATCTTCTCTCAGATTTAGGCCGAACTCCTACTCATTGTTTCTATTTTGTTTTTTGTATGTAGATCAGCTAATAGAGCTACTAATTGGGTGGCTTCACGCATTAGAAGGGGAATATGTCCTTTGGATTGGTGGTTAATCACCCAATTTGCCCTTCATAAGCTACTTGTTGAAGAATCTTTGTGTTTTCTATTTGTTTTGTCTTGTACCTTTATGGATGCTCATTGTGATGTTGGTTGATTAATGAAATTTCGCTTTTCCTTAAAAAAAAAACAATAAATATTTAACACTCTTTGAGACTCAAAAATAAATACATAGCATCAAAGAGATATAGTTTTCATCTTCTTAAAATAATAAGAAAAATAAAAAAATTGAAAAAAAAAAAAAGTCTTGTGGTGGTTCACTTAGCTTAATTTGGTATGAAATTTTCAAGGCAAAAAATAAATCTAAGTTAAAATATGTATATGTCACTAGACAATGTTTAGAGTTTCTTAGCAAAAAGAGCATTTTATTAAAAATCAATTTTCCTGAGTTGAGTTTATCTTACTTGTTTGAAAAGTTATGAAAAATAGGTAATATAAGATATTTATGGTGTTAACAATGCTTTTATTTGATTTAAATTGCTCATTTTATGGGAAATTAAATTTTTCAGTTAAAACGAATTCGAGCTCATAATTCTATTAATTTGGACTTTTTGAAAAATATTTTTACATAAATATACTAGAATCATTAATTATTTAAGGGGAAAAGAAAAAATTTTTAGACTTAAGTGGCACAAATTGATTTTTATGGCCCAAAGTAAATTGAGTCCTTTAAGAAATTGACCTATGTTAAGACTAAAATATACATTCGTGCCAAAGATAGCATGAAAGGAGTTCCAACTTAGTTAGTAAGAGTACTCCATTATAAGATGAATGCCATGAATTTGATTTGAAGCATAGACTATGCCTTTCATTTTTTAAGCATGCATGTACTTCATGTACCTATTGTACATGTCATGAGATGAGATGTTCACCCCTTCTAAAGTGCCTATGTGGCACCTCAACCATCCTTTACCTTCTTATTTTCATGCATATTATAGATCAATAGTTAGCCTACTCATCCTATTTATCCAAGTCTATTCCAAGCCCATTATTTTAATTAGGAGCATGGCACCATATATGTGGGAGGCTTAATTTTTTTCAACTAGTTTCATCTTACCATGACCATTATTAGGAGAAAGGCATTAGCTCTTGAATAATTTTGTCATGAGAAGCCAAACCCACCTTTATAGTACACCTATCTTAGAATAAACTACTCTGTTGAAGCTACATTTCTATATAATAAGCTCGACTTAAGCCCCTAAATTGGCTCCAAACTCTTAGGCCGTAATATTTTTACTTCTTAAATTTATGTAGCCTTTATAATGGCCAATGTATTGTCAGTATGCGCTATAAAAGATCTTTAGCCCCATTCATTCCATTGCCTAATTTCAACCAATATCATTTCCATCAGGAATTTAAGCTTTCACAAGTATCCTCTTGCCCTTACTTATTCCTCTATCCTTTAAGATCATTTTTTGTAAAGTGGTCCAATGGTAGAGTTTGCTACTAAAGTACATTTAGAAAGGATTTAGCTAATCTTGCTAAAATCCAACTAGTGATAAAGCTATCCTCTTGTAACATTATCCTCTCTCAAGCAGCCACTCCTTTTGAGCTAAAACCATACAAGATAGAACTCGTGAGATAATCATCTCTCTTGCAACGATGTACTTTTCTAGTGGCTACTCCTTTGAGTTTAACCCACATAAGTCGGGACTTAAGACACAATTGCCTCTCTTGATCCGGTATTTTTCTCTAGTGGTTGTTCCTTTAAGCTTAACCAATAGGAGCCCATTTCTTTGTTAACAAGAATTACCTACTCATTATGTACACTAGGTAGTATTTAAGCACCTTAATGAAATTTAGAACTTTAACTCTAATACCCTTTGTCAAGGGACAAAAGGCTCATCCCTCTTAAAGTTCCCCTATGGTGCTTAAACATCCTATAACTTCTCATTTTTGCTAGTATTATGAATGGCAACCCAACCTTCTCATCTTGTTTGCTTAAGACTATTTTGAGCCCATCATCTTCATTAGGAGCACCCTAACTTTGTTACAAGCTCCATATATTTGGGAGGCTCCACTTATTCAACTAGTTTTAGCCTACCATGAGCATCATTAAGAGAGTAACATCTACTCTTGACTAGTTTGCTCACCTTTAAAGTATACCTACCCCAAAACAACAACCTTATTGATATTACTCACTATACAATTAGCTCTAAACTCTTAGATCACAAAACATGGATGTAAGCTAGGGCCCACCAACAGCTCCTCTATCTTTTACCTCTATTTGTTGCAAAAGAACAAAGAAAGAAGGGAAAAGCTGATCACCTTTGATTTTTGACCCAATTTAACTAACTTTCTTATCAAAATTCATCAAACAAAAGACAACAATTGATAAGAGACGTAAGATATAAGCAACACAAGCTCAATTTTGTTTAAAACAACAAGGAAAAGTGTATGAAAAATTAGTATAAAGTTAGCCAAAAATAAAAAGAAAATGTTTTTAAATACCCAAATCTTCTAAATAAAATTTAAAGTATATCTTGTTTGAATTTCACAAATAAATCACACATTTAAGGTATGTAAAACTTCTAAATCATGAATATACTTTAAATTTCAATTGCAATCAAATTTCATAAAAATCATAACAATTCTAGCCATGAAAATTAAAGAACCGAAAAACAAAAACCCAATATTTGATCTAGATTTGATTTTTCTTAAATTTAGGGTTTCCTTGTGCGAGATGAAAGCAACAACACTAAAAATAAGACTCCCTAGCATCAACTTATTTAAGCATTTCCTCTCCAAAAACTTGTAACTCAGAGAAATCTCCTCTTTCTCTCTCTACACTATGACTCGTGACCACCCACTCTCTCTATTCGATTTCTCTAAAGTATGGAGAAAATTGAAATCAACCAAAGCCACAAACTCATTCCCCATATACTATAAGCAAAACCCATTATCAATAAAAATCATAGAGTAAGAATTTAAGGAAGATCTTTGTAGGTTTGAGAAACAATTGGCATTGGGAAGCGAAATTGCCTGGTCAACATAAGAGAATGGAGTACAAACTAAGTCCATAAATCATAGTGAAAGCAAGGATGTGTCCGGTGGGGGGCATAAAAAAAAGGAGTCTCTTATAGAGACTCTGTCTTGCATAATATATCAAATGCATGTGTTACGAGTTTTTGCTTGCATGAACAAATTAGGGAGGATGATCCAGCTACATATGATGTGAACACATAATTGGGGGGAAATCATTATAGCCATGAAGGACAGCGAATTAATGCAATCAACACTTTAAGTATCAATCTATTTTTAAGACTTGATACTTACACAATCAGTGTGGAGCATAATAAGTTTGTCAGATTATGCATATAAGTCAATTTTAATGAGCCTTCGAAACATATAGTCATCATTGATGGTATTGTTTACAAAATTCAATATGAGGGAATCTAAAATCAATGCTTCAAATGTGAATGTATAAGGCACATTTCATTGAGTTACAATAGGAATAATGATGCAATGTCAAACAAACAAGAAAAGTCAACTTGATAAACTTTAAATAAGAACCACGAGAGATTGGAAAAAGAAATACATCACTAACAAGATGAAGAAAATATAAGTGGCATGGAAATGTAGAAGCAGGAACATGTAGATAGGCAAAAGGAGAGTATAGATGTTTAATTTCAAGGGTAAAAGGAATACAAGCAACAAGTCTCGATTGAGAGGAAAAAATTTGCTAAAGAATAAATCAATTAAGAGTGGTAATGATGCTATTTCAAAACAAAATAGGAGGGAATCAAGAAATATAGAGAATTCAAGCTAAATGGCAAGCAACAGATGTGGTAATGTGAGGAAATGGGTTAAAAAGAAAAAGTGAATAGCTAATTAGTCACTTTATTTCACTTCACTAAAGGAAACTAAAATTAAAGATGCATGCAAAAGTAATCATGAAGAGCAACAAATGCAAGAAACTAATTCATTGGAAGATAAAAGAGTTGTTAAACAAGACTACAGTAAATTTATTTTCACATCCACTAGTTCAAATAGCACTTGCTTTATTACTTTTGAAAAGAGGCTCAAACTATGAAAAAAAATAGCCCAAAAGATTAATAGCAATGGGCAAGAAAATTTTATTGATGTATAGTGTCAAAATTTTACAACCAAACTCCAGGATATTATGGCTAGACCTTAATTATTGAATAATTTATCGGAAACAAAATTACATGATATAGAGAGTTCTTGTAGGATTGGAGGAAGCAAGAGTACTATTAAGTGAGATATAAGCTACACATTAAGAACCAATAATGAGACCAGTAATCTTGGATATGAATGGCTAAGTGACTTTCACCAAGATAGAACAAACAATTAGAACTAGGAGGGAGTTTCTAGTTTTCATAGGTATGGCTAATACTCCCAATGTTTTCACATTTAATGAATTTCATTAATAAGTTGATTGTTTACCATGATATATGAATACTATCTAGAAGTTATATACTTCATGATTAGATTAAAATTTCTTATGTTACGCTTCAAGGCTTAAATTCTTATATGCAAATGAACACCAAAAGTTTCAATGGTAACTTTTGGTAGAAATCTAGTAGTTATCTACTCGAAGTGGCACTATGGTTGTATAATAATAGAGTAATATATTATGTAATTATAGGCTAGGTAATATCTGAACCTTCTTGAACAATCAAATTTAAGTCTTACCATCCACCTAAACAAGTGATGGGTAATATCTATTCCAGAGTCAAAACTAGAGCTAGTTTTAGAAGCAGAGAGAATCATTTTTCCTTATTGTTTGAGTTTGAGCCTAACAATATTGATGAAGCATTATCAATTAATAGCTGGATAAATGCCATGTAAGAAGAGCTCTCTCAGTTTCAAAGAAATCAAGTATGGACACTTGTTGCTAGACATAAGGATAAATCTATCATAGGAACAAAATGGGTATTTAAAAATAAGTTTGATAAGCATGATAAAATAGTTAAGAATAAGGCAAGATTAGGTTAGATGCAATTAGGCTTCTATTTGCTTTTGCATCATACAAAGGCTTTAAATTATTTCAAAAGGATGTAAAAAAAAAAAAAATGCTTTTCTCAATGTTTATATTCAAGAAAAAGTTTATGTAGAACAACCTCTAGAATTTGAGGATCTGTTTAAAGAAGATTATGTGTATAAGTTAAGAAAAGCCCTATATGGATTAAAACAAGCTCTCAGAGCTTGGTATGATAGACTTAGTGAATTTTTTTTATTAAAAATGGGTTCCAAAGAGGCAAGGTAGACACAATCTTGTTTCTAAAACATTATGATAATGATCTATTAAAAGTTCAGATATATGTTGACTATATTATTTTTGGATTTACTAATGAATTATATTGCAAGGAGATTTCTAAGCTTATGTAAGCTGAATTCAAGTCTTTGATGGGAGAATTGAACTCTTTTCTCATACTCCAAATAAAACAGACTAGTGAAGGGATCTTTATGCATCAAGAAAAGTACACTAGGTAGATCCTAAAGAAGTTCAAAATGGAACATGTCAAAGGTATAACTACACTTATGTCCACTTCAACTAGGTTAGACCTTGATGATATAGGTAAGAAGGTTAATAAAAAATCATATAGGTGTTTGATTAGATCACCATGACCAGACATATTGTTCAATGTATGTATATGTGTACATTTCCAATCAAAACCAATTGAAACACACTTATCAACTGTGAAAAGAATTTTCAAGTATATATCTTACATAGATAAGTTTGAAGTTTGGTACCTAAAAAATCAAAATTTTGATTTGATCAATTATTCAAATGCTGACTATGCTGGCTATAAGATAGATAGAAACAGTACCTCAAGTACTTATTAGTTTTTAGGAGATAAGTTGGTTTCTTAATCATTCAAGAAGCAAAACTTTGTTGCTCTATCTAAAGTCGAAGCTGAGTATGCATCAATTGATAACTGTTGTGCCCAAATTTTGTGGATCAAACAACAATTATCTAATTATGGTCTAAAATTAAGAAATATTCCTATAAGATGTGATAACACTAGTGCTATTAATTTAACAAAAAAATCCAATACACCATTCAAGATCTAAACACATAGAAGTTTGACATCACTTTATATGCGACCATATAAATAATGGTGATAATAATATAGAATTTGTTTTAACTAATAACCAATTGACTGGTATATTTACCAAACTACTAGACAAAATAAAGTATGAATTTATAAGGAATGAAATTGGAGTATATAATCCATTGTACTAATTTACAAATAAGTGAAAAAAAAAGAAGGAATCTAGTTAATATCGTTTCAATCTCATAAAATATAATGCAGTTAATATCTTTTTTAATCATTGATTGAGGGGGCGTTAAACTTAGATTGCTAATAATAAAAAGAAGGAGACTAGAAGAGAAAACAAAAATATTTAAGAAGTTGAAGATAAAAATTTTGACAATGCTTTACATGGAAAAATTATTGGAAATTTGATAATTTTATATATGAGAAATTATGCTACTACACTATTTATGAAATTTGACTTATGAGAATCTAAGTGAACTTTTTTTATATTAAAAGTTTCTATAAGTGTTCAAAATATTTTTTATTATCATCAAAAAGGGAGACAATGTTAGGTTCTCTTCTTATAAGTTTTAATGATAACAAAAGGTATTTTTATGAACTAATGAAATTTATTTAGTGTACAGGATTAAATTAAAAGCAATGTATAATTTATTGAATAAATAAGTCAAAGAAATAATTTGGAAGTAAACGATATCTCGAGGGAAAGATAATTTGTTTTCTAGAAAAAGGTCGAAGGATTTATCAAAGGAAATAAAAACAGTGAATTGGACAAAACTCAAAGGATTTATCAGAGGCAAATTTTGGAATGAATAGAGATGTGCAAAACTGATTAGGTTCAATTATAAGTTGGATAATTTGTTTGCTTGAAGGCCTAACTTTACTTATTGGGTATATTTGGGTGATGCATCTAATACGTTCCCTAAGTTAGACAATTATCCATGGGGATTAAATTAAGGAGGACAATTTTTATTGTTTTCATAAAAAATGATTATGTAAATTTTTTTTAATCCATCATGATATGAAGCCATGAATTATTTGCATAATCTGGTGAACGAGATACTAATATATATTTGACCAGATCATGTAAGATATGTGGTAGCTAATTTAAGAGAAGTAAAGAGAATAGATAAGGATAAATCTCTATTGGTTATGCATATCTTATGAAGTGAAGATCATTCTATATTTTATAATTTCCAATTCAAATTCAAAATTGACTATTGTAGATTTGTTGAGATTTATCAAGATAAAGATTATTGTAGATTAAATCGAATCTGATACAAGATTAAAGAACATTACTTAACATCATATCTATGTTTATTTCATGAATATTCGCATGAAGCTAAGATTTTTTTTTTCAACAATCTTATTAGCAAACGAACAAGAGTTTCAGGCGACAATTTTAAGGACCATATTAGAAATATCTTCCAAAAGTTTTCAAATAGATTTTTCTCAATTCAAATTTTGAAATTCAAGTAAACTAAGTTAGAGATATGTTTGCAAAAAAAAGAAAAAAAAAATTGGAGACTTGGTTCATTCAACAGCTAAGTTAAAGATAATTATCAAGTGATCAGATTTTGGTGCATTTAGCCATTACAGAGGAAGATATATATGTTGTAGCAATTCAAAAATTCAAACACACAAGTTTGGAAACAAGATCAGCATTAAAAAGCTAAAAACATCTTTATATCAAAATACACCGAGGCTTTCTCAAAGGATTTTTCTACTTGCATGAATTTCACATTTTATTTTAATCTCATACATAAACTTAGAGGATCATTTATATTTCTTCCTCAAACCTATTTTCTTATTTCCTTGAGTGTTAAGAAAGCTGTTAGAAGTGAGGATTACATATTTTTCTCTTTGTAGATCTAAGTTTAGCCAGATGTTAGTGATTGTAATCTCTCAAAATTATTATTGATCTTTTGAAGTGGATAGTCAAACGACACCAGTGTGGAGAACCGGGTCCTTGGTAGTAGAGCTAGAAGAGTACAATAAGTATAAAGTCAAAGCACTATAACTTTTGCGCCTGATCTTCTCACTTTCCTACTCTTTTAACTTCATATTTTATTATTTCTTATTGTTGTTGTACCTATCATATTAAGTAATCACAAGGGAATTTAATATTGTTTTTTTTTTCAAAAATTTTAAAGTAACCAATTCACCCCCTCTTGGTTTCTTAATCGGGACCTATATTTGGTATTAGAGCTTAGCTCTTGATTATTTAGAGTTCAAAGTTTCATGGCAAAAAACAATATTTCTATTGCTACAAATCGTGCTTCTTATTTCAATGGTACTAACTTTGCATATTGGAAATGCCGGATGGGAACTTATGTTAAGGCAATTGACTTCGTTTCATGGGAGATCATTGAGTTTAAAGACATTCAAATTGCAATAGATGGAGATTTAGTGCTCATTGAGGATGAGAAAAGAAAAATTGAGAAGAATACTCAGGAAAAAAACTTATAATTGATGACAATTGCTCCATCTAAATATTATTTAATCTCTTCTTATAAAACCGCAAAAGATATGTAGGATACCTTTAGTGAGATGTACAAAGGAGCAACAACAATCAAAGATACTCACATTAATTCATTGTTCCAACAATTTCAGTTATTCAAATTTCAATTGGGTGAAAAAAATACGTGATGTTTTCAATCATTTTACAGCTATCACTAACAAATGAGCTTGGTCAATAAATGATTGATGACTTTGATCTTGTTTGAAAGATGCTAAGAATTTTGCCTAAGCCTTGGATGCTAAAAAGACAGTGATTAAAGAAGCCTAAGACTTATCCAAGCTAGCAACGAGTCAACTAAGAGAGAACTTGCTAGCTTATGAGTTACATATCAAGCATATAAATAAGCTAGAGAGCAATAAGAAGACAATTGCATTCAAAGCCTAAGAAGTTGAATCAAAGTCTGAGTCAAAGGATGATTAAGAAGATGATAATGATGAGGATATAACCTAATGTGTTAGGCAAGTGTACCTATCAATTTATTATATAGCAGATATAAGTTTGAATGACGATCCCATAGGGATTAGTATAATTACTAGTATTCATTAGATCTTTATTATCTAACTGGCAAATTAAATTTCAAGAAACTTAAAAAAGTAAATCTAAATTACTATTAAAACTAATTAATGATTAACAAAGATACAATTCAAGAATTAACAAGAAAGTAATTTAATTGGAAATTAATTCAAGATTTAATGTTGTACTTAGATCTTGTTTTCCTTAGATCTAACGTGTGATTTTCCTAAAAATAATCTAATTTATTTTTTAATCTTTCTTGACCGGGAGAATTCTCTACTCAAATTAATTACTTTCTCAAGCCAATTAATCATAACCCTAGAATCACCTATTAGAATTTCTTCTCAATAGCATGACTTAAGATTATATTATTAAATAATGAATTCTTTGCACTTTAATTTAAAATTCCAGAAGAATTTTATTAATTATTTCTAATCTTACAACAATTCTCATCAATTATGCCTAAGTCTAATTTTATAAGAAATCTTGTGATTCTCTTATAAAATATCAAACTCTAGATTACTATTTGAAAAAATAATAACCTAAATCATGAAGCAAATATAGTTGAATCAAGAAAATAATGAAGAACAAAATTAATTAAATACTAATCATGTCATATGAATAAATCTAAGTTCTACAAAACTTAGATATCAAAGATTTACTCACTATACATTATAAAATAAGAATCTAAAATCAAAGAATAGCGAAAAATAAAAAGATAAATCATGAAATCTAAAGAAAAATTGAATCTTAAAATCTTTTTTGCGCATTGCTTTGTTGAGTGTCTTTGCTTTTGAAACACTCTCCAAAATTCATGTCAAAAAGTTCTCTCCTTAAACAAATCTTAATAAGGCTTTATATATGAAGAGATAAGAAAAAAACACGATCAAAGATACAACCGTATCTTTTGGAAGTATGCTTCACTATGCTTCACATTTGTCTTTTTTTTTTTAGAAACGACACGATCAACGACATGTCATGTCTTTTGGTCATATCCTACGTTGTAACAGTTGAAAATCAGCTCCAATTTTACCTGGAAATGACACAGTTATATCATTCGCCTTTATCAATTTTCAAACCTTCATAACTTATTTATTTTAGCTCCAATTTGAGTGAAATTTATTTTTATTTTCTTGTTTTCTCACGTAGATTATTTCAAAACTTAGAAAACAAAATTTTACTCAATGAAGTATTATTATCTAAAAATAAAATCAAATATCAAGGAAAACATAAAAAATCACTAAATAAAATATGTGTAATTAAAAACTCATCATAACCTTAATGGCTAGGAGGATTAATAGAATACTCAGGAAAAAAGGTAAGAAGTTTTTCAATAAATTTTCATCTTCTAACTATTCTAAATATGATGGAGGAAAAAGCTACAAGGAAGAGAAAAAGGAAAAGAAAGAGAAGAAAGAAAAGAAAGAGTTAGTATGCTACGTGTGCAAGAAGGCTAGGCATATTAAGTACAATTGTCTAGTATTGTTTAAGAAATTGGAGGAGTATAAGAAGAAGCATAAAGCGTTGCTAGCCACTTAGAATGACCTAGATGAATTAGAAATAAATTCAAAAGATAATGTAGAGGAAGAAGAAGAGGCTAGTATGTATCTCATGGCAATTTTTGAGGTAACTTCTGACTTTAAGGATGAAATTCTTGAAAGTGTGCATAAACATATCAAAAACCTATTAAAGACACTTGAAAAGGCTAATATTAAGTTAAATAAACAAGATGGTAAAATTAAGGAACTAAAGAATGAGAAGGATGCTTTGTTCCAAACAAATTTTCTATTGGTTGATGAAAATAATATACTGAAAAATGATAATGAAGTACTATAAATTGATAATGAGAATGTTAGATCTAGTCAAGATAGTCTTGAAAAAGAAAGCTTTATCTTGAAAGAAGAAATAAAAGGATTGAAGGTAAGGATAGATGGACTCTCTAACACGATTAGCACCACCTTCAATAAGTTTAGTGAAAGTGATAAGAAATTGTAAATGTTGATTTCTTCTCAAAGAATAGATAATTCAAAGTTTGGTCCTGGTTATGAACGTTGTGAATCATTTAACTCAATTAAAAAGACCACACTTGTTAAGGGAAACAAAGAAATTGGTAATGAGCCCATTAAAAACAGCATTGTGCATGAAAATACTAAACATTTTGCTCAAGGTAGAGGGTATTTCAAGAGATACCCTAATCAAAGTAGGAAGTATCTTATCAGAGGATACGTCCGAAGATCAATCAAAGGCTATGCTAGAGGATACTTAAGCCAAAATCAGTGGAAATAGGTAACGAATAGGTATAAAATATCTAATTCTTATGTTTGCTTCTTCTATAATAAGTTTAGACATATTGAGAAATATTATTTTTATAAAAATAACAAGCTTATTAACCAAGAAGTTAAAAATTTGAACAATATAAGCTTGAATTTTAGTGGACCTAAGCTATTTTGGGTTCCAAAGAGAATTTAACCTTGTCTTAATGGTTATAGGAACATGGAGCAAAATTGAGTAGAACGTGGTGCCTGAATAATGAGTGTTTACGACATATGTCAGGTGATGCTTCATTGTTCACAAGTCTAGAATGGAAAGAATAAGGTTATGTAAAGTTTGGAGACGATGATAAGGGAAAAATCATCACAATTGATAACATCAACATAGCTCCTCATACTATTGAGAATGTGTGTTTAGTTAGAGGCTTAAAACACAATTTATTAAGTATCAACAAATTATGTAATAAGGGTTCTAAAATGTTGTTGAACTAAAATAAAGTAGAGGCTTTTGATAAAAATGGTGTTAAATTATTTGAAAACTTTCGTAAGAAAAACATATATCTTGTTGAACCAGCGAAGATAGAAACTGAAAGTTGTTTTCTGACTGTTTCTGATAATGTATTCTTATGGCATAAAAAGCTAGGATATGTCAATTTTAATCAATTGGATAACTTATCTAGAAATAATCTAATTCATGGTTTTCCTAAATGAACATAAAAGATGATATTTGTTGTGCTACTTGCATTAAAAATAAAGTGAGTGTTGTACCATATAAGTCAAAACATATTTTGTCAAAACATATTTTATCAATAAAAAGACCATTAGAACTTTTGTATCTTGATTTGTTTTGTCTTACACATACATTAAGCTTAGGTGGTAATAAATACGTTTTAGTTATAGTAGATGACTTTTCTTGGTATACTTAGGTTCTACTTTTACAACATAAAAGTGATGCCTTTTTTGCTTTTGAAAAGTTTTCTAAACAAGTTCAAAATGAAAGAGGCTTTTTCGTTATTAGTATATAAACTTATCATAGAAAAGAGTTTGAAAACAATGATTTTACAAAGTTTTGTGAACAAAAGAGTATCACTCATAATTTTTCAACCCCGTATACTCTGCAACAAAATAGAGTAGTAGAACATAAAAATAGAACAATCTAAGAAATGACATGGATCTTATTAAAAAAAAGTGGTGTAGCACAATATTTCTGGGTCAAGGTTGTTTCAATATCATGTTACATCATTAATCATGTTTATATAAGGCCATTTACTAAGAAAACATCATATGAATTATATAAAGATAGAAAACCAATAGTATCCTAGTTTCGTGTATTTATGCTTACTTGTTTTATTAAGAAATTAGGTCTGAATCTTGGTAAGTTTGAGAAAAGAGCAGATGAAGGTATATTTTTAGGATACTCCTCAAACAGTAAAGCATATCATGTTTTTGACAAGCTTACCAGAATAGTAGAGGAATCCATAAATGTTAAATTTGCTGATAAAAGCAAAGTAGATGATTTTGATGATAACTTGCAAGTGAGAGCCAAAGGAAAGAATGATAACATATCAGCAGAAGAACAAAAGTTGCATGTGATAATTTTAAGGACCATATTAAAAATATCTTCTAGAAGTTTTCAAATAGATTCTTATTAATTCAAATTTCAAAATTTAAGTAAACCAAGTTAGAGATATTTTTGTAAAAAAAAAAAAGAAAATATGGAGATTTGATTCATCCAACAGCTAGGTTGAAAGATAATCAACAAGTGATCAAATTTTGGTAGGTCTAGTCCTTAGAAAGTGTTAAGCTTTATTTTGGTTTTCCTCAATTTAATATATATTAAGCTCAGCCTACTTAATATAAATTACTTAATATAAAATTAAGGAAAAATATTTTTCTTTAAAAAGTTTAGAAAAAAAAAATATTTTGGAGTCGCAAACTAGTAAAACTGGTAAAAAAATCAAATTAGGATTTTCGGGTGGAAAAATTCTAATTTAGCCACTAGTTCACAAATATTCTAAAAAAATTTAATTAAAAAATCTAAATTTAGAGGCTAACTTATTAAGATTAAGTCACCATATAAAAATAAACTAATAGGCTTTTATTTTTTATAATTTTTTCTAAAAATGTAAGGCTATGTAAAGATATACAAAAGTGTAATTAAAATGGATTTTTAATTATTTTTATTATGAATTTTAAAAAAAATGTTATTTTTTTATGGTTGCTTTGGAGATGTCTATATACCCAGCTAGTTAATATCAAAACAACGTAGTTCTGTTTTTTTAGAAAAAAATTTAGTAGGTTGATTCATTTTAATTTGAAAATCGAGTCAAATTTATATTATTTAATAATTTATTATTTTTTTATAAGAAACCTAAAAGATATAATTTCACGAACCTATTTAAAAAAAAAAAAAAACCTAACGAACTAAATCTTTTGAAAAGATTCTAGTTAAGATTTTTATTTTTTTAAAAAAAAAATTACATGCCAAAAATTTATTTTTCTAAACCCTTAATGCAACATTTATGCTAATATGAAACTTAGATATAAGATTTAAATATATATCTTTATTAAAAATATGAATCTAAAAATATGTATCTTTACCTAAAAAGAAAACAATTTTCGCGTAAAATATGCAATTTTATTGAAAAGATGCTTTCCTTATGAAAAGGATGTGATTTATAATATAAAAAAATTGCAATTTATCTAAAACTAATTTATGTTAAAGTTATTCTATACAAAAAAAAAATCCTACACTAAGAAAAAAACAAAGTTAGTGGAATAGAACTATTAACTAAAAATTAAAACAAAATAATTGAATAGATAAAAAAAAAAAAAAAAAAAAAACAACTTACCTAACTATTTAAATGAGTTGGGTCGGATCTTGGTTCCATGAGTATGGTCATCTTCTTCACCAACAACAGTAGTGATTTCTTCGGTGATGGTTTAGAGTTTATTGTGCATGTGAGTGTAATTATGCATATTGTAATTGTGGGCTACTATGTATGGGATATGCTGTACGTACTGTGATCGGGCCTAATATGATAGGATATGTTATGTGTTGTCGTGCTTAAGGATGTCGTACTCACAGTGTACAGTGCTGTTTGTTGAGATTTGGACTGTCGTGATCATATTTGTTGCTATAACTTGTGCACAATGTGCCAAGATAATTTTGATGTATTTATGGATATTATTTATAAAAAAACAAGTATTTATTATATTTGTATACTTTTTTGCTAGTATATATTTTATAATAAAGTCCCATAGATAATTAGAATATGTATGGAACTATAATAAAAGTATATTATGAGTAGGATTCCATTATATTGTATTATCTAAAAGTTATCCTTGGTCGGATAAATATTTAGAGAAGACATAGATATTTAGACCAATACATTGTATAATTAAGGTCATTCTTACTAGACCAAGAAAAAGATATCCGAGTTATATAAGTGGGTGCTCAAAGTTAAGTGAGTACACTAGATACAACATGCAAATAGAGGACATTATATGTTAATGTCATTAGTCCCTCCTCTAAATGAACGAGCGTAAATAATCCCTAAACTTAAGACCTTCATATATTTTATATATGGAATGCTATGCTTTAATGCTGTTGAACACAGTCTTTATTTGGATTATAAATAATACGTTTATTGGGTACGATATGAAATATAGGAAGGATAGTGATGAGTCAAGATAGAATTTATCACTTTCTTGGATTAGGGAGTCGATATCCAGGGCCACTTGGTTAAGATAATAGCGACTTGTAAGCTCATGGCAACAGCAAGTATTATTAAGTCTATTTTATCTTGAAAACTAAGTAAAATGATTAAACGTTAATGACATAACATGCAATGATTTAATTAGGATATCATTTGATAAAGAGATTTAATTATATAGTAATCAGTTCATAGTGGTTTCTCGTTCACACTTTTTCTATTACGTTGGATAACCAATAACTGTTGCTAGATAATTATCTTGATTTATATTTATACATTACCTTCATATATAGAAACCTAGAGGGTCGCACACTATGGCACGATTAATAGGAATAAAGTTTTGACAAGAAATTACTAAAATTTCTCAATATTTATTTCAGAGCTAAAATAAATTGATTTGAAATAACATATTGTAAAAAATTTATTTTATCGCGTAGTATATATTTGCAATTAAGTACCTTTTAAAAGTTATGTATTTTATTATTGCCTTTTCACGTATAAATAGATGGTATTTATTAATTCCATGTTTAATTGCTATTGAAAAGTTTATGGCAATTGAAAGGATATGGAATTTATTAATTTCATATTTGATTGTAAAGTTCATGGCAATTAGAAGGTTGTCTGACATTAATTCTATGTTTAATTATTATACAATTGAAATGTTGTAGCAATTGAAAAGTTCATGGAATGAAACGTCTCTTTCATTAATTTTAATTAATATTTAAAGGGAGACAAGAGCAGGAGAAAGAGGTTGATAATGATTTTCTTTTTAGAGAAACACCTTAAGAAAAGGCAAAAGAGAGAGATATAATTTGTGCTTTCTAGTTTTTTTAATAAATTCCTCTAGTGGTACCCACACACACGTTAACAAGAACAAATTCTAAGGTGTTAATATAAAAAAAAAATATTTTTTTCTAATGAAGCTCAATTATTTACTTGGAATTTATTAAATTGAATGTATATCTTCAACTATTGTCTGATCCAACTTTAAACAATTGACTTAACTAGACTTGACTTGACACTTTTATTTTTTTATTAATTTTTATTTTTCTTTATTTAATTATTTTTAATTTTTCTTCAAAAATGATAATTTTTAAAACCTGGCCCAATAAGTCAAAAAGAAAAGAATTTTAAAATAAAGAGTAGCAAAAATAAAGTATCTACAGCTGCCCCTCTTTATAGTGAAATTTGATTAGAACTTTGGTACAAAAACAAAAGAGATACCCATTTTTGTTGAATCTTGATTTGAATCAACATGGTGAAGATTGTTGACTTAAATGGTCAGTTATGTAATGTCTTGTTTTGAATGGAGGAGGTAAAAGAATACTCACTTGAAAGGTTGATGTAAAGAATAAAGAGCCCATTTTGAAAGGATAAGGTGAAGGAACAAGAGGCCCGTCTTGAAAGGACGGAGCAAAAGAATAGGAGGCTCGTCTTAGAAGGACAGGCTAAAAGAATAAGAAGCCCGTCTTGAAGGGATGGGCAAAAAGATAAAGGAGCTTATCTTGAAAGGATAAGGCGAAAGCATTAAAGAGACCTATCTTGAAAGGACAAAGCAAAAGATTAAAGAGGCCTATCTTGATAGGATAGGGTAAAAGATTAAGGAGCCTGTCTTGAAAGGACATGGCAAAAGGATTGGGTACCCATCTTGAAAGGACAAGATTAGGCGTTGATCCAAAGAGGATGGATCTCGTCAAGATTTTTAAAAACTTCTCAATTCTCCTAAATATCTTTATTAAAAACTTTAAGATGATTTTACTTAGGAATGGAAAATTTTGTAAATAACAACCAATCGGAATACCTTGTATTAACTCATGAAATTCACTCATTCAGATAACAAAATGTCACCAAGGTACCTTATTAGTATTGTGCTTTTTCTTGGAATAGGGTCTTCTTCGCTTATGGGATCTAATCATGATTGAAACTTTTAGCTAGTGAGTCTTTTAGCCATACCATGCTCATGCCTTGATCCTACTTTTATCGTCGCTGGTTTTCAATTTCCACCTTTATGATTTCTGAAAAATAAATTTCTTTTCAAAAAACAGGATTAAATCATCAGGAGCATTCGACTTCAATTAATTTGGTAATTTAAATTCATTGGTAAGTGTTTGATGTTTAAGTGTATGAGGCTAAGAAATACGATTTTTAAGGATTTATTATTGAAGTGTTTGTCGTTCGATGACCATCCAAATCCATGAACATTCATGGATATCAACTTTGCTTGCAAACGATGAATGATTAACCACAAACAAATTCTTAAGAAAAATTGGAATCTTCATTAAACTTAGTATTTTGTGGGTAATACAATTTAACGGCATCTAAATTCATAGGACTCCTTGATTTCAGACCATCCATTTCCATTAGCACTAATGCACCTCTCAACAATACCCTCTTTATCACGTAAGGGCCTTCATAATTCGGAGCAAATTTTCCCCTAGGGTCTTTTACACTCAATAACACTTTCTTCAACACCAAATTTCCTTCCTTGAAGTACTTCTAGCGTACGTTCTTATTAAAGATTTAGACTATCTTCTATTAGTAACATTGACCATGACATATTGCTATAAGCCTCTTTTCATCTAATAGATTCAAATGCTCCATTTGCTTCCTTACCTATTCTGCTTAATTGAGCTGAATTTCCACCAACACTCGGAATGAAGGTATTTCTACTTCCACCGATAGTACTGCTTTAGTTCCATATACCAATAAATAAGGTGTTGCACCTGTAGAGGTTCTAACTGTGGTTTTGTAAGTCATGAGACCGAAGAGGTACATCTCATGCTAGTCTCTATAAGTGATTGTCATCTTCTCAATGATTCTCTTGATATTCTTATTAGAGACTTTAACTACCCTATCCATTTAAGGTCGGTATGGAGTTGAGTTTCTATGATTGATATTAAATTGGTTGCATGCTCTAGCAATGATGTCTCTTTTTAGAAATATGACTACCATTCCTTTGGTTACCGTAGCATACGACGTTGCTTCCACCCATTTGGTAAAATAGTTAATTGTTACTAAAATGAATCTATGCTCATTTGAAGCCATTGGCGAAATTGGACGAATCATATCTATTCCCTACATTGAGAAAAGCCAAGGAGCTGACAATACATGTAATTCTTAGGAATGAGTGTTGATTTTATTAGTGTATACCTGACACAAATGACAATGCCTTATGTACTTGATATAGTTTGATTCCATCGTTATCCAAAAATAACCCATCCTCATGATTTTCCTAGCTAATATATACCCATTCATATGAGAACCATAGATCCCTTCATACACTTCTTTCATCAATTTCTCAACTTCCTCCTCGTCTACACATCTTAGCAATGTCGTATCAAGTGATCTTTCGTACAACGTAGCTCCACTTAACAAGAAATGAGCAGCCAATCTCCTTAAAGCTTTTCTATCTTTTTTATTGGCCTCATTAGGGAATGCACTTATTTGAAGTAACTTTTTGATATCATAATACCAAGGCTTCTTTTGTTGTTTTTCTTCAACAGTCAGACAAAAGGCCAATCTTTCCTCTACCTCAATCTTTAGGGGTTGAATTTTTATCACATCCATGACTTTCACCATTGATGCAAATGTGGTTAACACATTGGCAAATTTATTTTGGGTTCTTGGAATATAAGTGAATGAAATCTCCTGGAATCTTTCAATCGACTTTCTTAAATGCTCATGATAAGGTATTGTAGACACAATTTTTGCCCTTCTATAATCCTAATTTTTATTTTTACAAAAAGGGTCCTAATTCAAAAATAAAAATAATAAAAAAATTAATAAAAGATAAAAATAATAAAAATTAACAAATGATAAAAATAAAAAAATGAGAAAATGAAAAATGAAAAAGATTTTTTTTTTTAGGAAGTAAATGATTTTAGAGCCAATCGTTTTAGTTTAGCTTAGTTAAAAAATTTATTTTAAGAAATCGAGTGTTTTAAGCACAATTTAGTTATGTTAAAAATCAAGGCGCAAGCTAACGGCCTAATGGATAAGTATTGAAGTATAGGATTGGATTTAATTTGAGATTTTGGGTTCGAGTCTCGTTAGGCACCTATGTCTTTTATTTTTCTATCTTTTACAAGAGCGAGAGAAATAAACGGGATTCATATCTAATTAAAAACATTTGAATCTAATTTGATTAAATCAGATTTGAATTAATTTGGATCTAGTTTAATTATTATCAAATTAGATACAATTGATATGATATGGATTAGATTTATAAAGACAGCAGTATAACTCCATTCAGCAGTAACCAATCCACCACGACACTACTACACACGAACAATGCAACAATAGAATTATTCTTCTCGTTATACAGTGCACGAATACAAGTTGCCGACGACTTGCACTCGCGACCCTCACACACAACAGCATACGGTAAAACACATGTTGCACAACATAACCAAATCAGTCCACACGCATGCACTGTTTCATCCTTCGTCCATCCATTATTCACCGTCGACGCTATTAGTAACCATAGCAACAATACAGCAGACGTGACCCAGCACCAGATTCTGTTGCAAATCCTTAACCCTTTTCTCCAACACCTATTGTACAACCACCAACGTAACTGAACAATCAACAATAGCAAACGTTTGTTGATCGCGTCCCAACTACATCTACAATTCATCGAACTGCATACCCACACGACACATCCAGTTCATCCCTTGCATGCACTGCTGCCGCTCCAGTCCATTTACGCAACATCGAACAGCAGTATTGCGACATCCAACGCTTGAAAACTTATCAACTCCACGCTATAGCAGCACTGAGCACGTCATCCGCTGCTGCACTTGCATACCGAAGCACCCACAATGGCTTTATCATGCTCGCAACACATGACCGTCCCCTCTTGCAATCAGCAGCTGCGTACATCCACTTATCCAACAAACAGCATTGCAACGGACGTTAAGCATGTTCAGCCATGTTTGGTTCTTTCAATTTTTTTTTTTATTTTTTTATTATATTATATTATATTATACTATATTATCTTATATCATATTATATTGTTATTAGAGCCTTAAGTGATTTAGCATAATCTATGTAAATAATAATAATTTAGGCTATGTATATCATTAGTTTTCTTTGTAATATAGAGTAGGTATATTATATTGGTTCAAGTGAATATTTATTTAATAAGTAGTAATATAGATATAAAGATATATATAGATATTAGATAAGGGATTGTTAAAATTAGGTTTTATTACATAATATATATTGTATGTATATGTTAGTTTAGTATTAGTTCTTATATAATAGTATTATATGGAATTGTTTTATTTTGGTAGGTGGTTATAGGAGTTGTTAGGATTTGTTATTTTTGTTAGGATTTAATCTTGTTTAAGGATTTGTCATATAGAAATTTTTTTTTTTAAATTAATAAAAAATCTTTTTTAAAATTTTTTTAGGACTTTTAGTGAATTTTTTATAAAATAACAACACTCAAGTGTTAGGACCCTTTAGATTTTTTTTTAAATAAACCGAATAAATTAAAAACGTAAACTCGGGCAGTTTTCAAAATTAAAATAAATCAACACATTAAAGTTTTCGGAAAGAACTACGATTGTCTGATCACGGCTAACGGGTACATAGGCACCTTCGGGGCGATGATAAAATATGTAGAAACTTAGGTTCTTTTTTTCTTTTGATTTTATTTATTTATTTATTTATTCTTTAAGAATATTATAATTAGAAGAATAATCCTAATTTCGGTAAATAGATAGTGGTATCCGTTAGGGTTTAATAGGTTGGCCCCTGAACTTGGAACCCTCTAGTTCTTCATTCAAATTGAAATCAAAGACCGGTAGCCAAATCGTAATCAATCCTCCTAATTGGTTACGGTTTCTTTTTCTTTTCCTGACTTCAGTCGAGTGGCGACTCCAAAAATTTTTCTAAATAAAAAACCAGAATTTTCCAATTTCTTTAGTTAAGGATTAATATTAAACGGGTTAGGGTTTAGTATTAATTGAGAAATGGGAAATTAATTTTTAAATAAAAAACCAAAAAAACAAGCTCGACAGGTATTAACTTTCTATCTTTCATCTTATATTCCCTTAGAATCTAGAGAATTATAAAAGAGGAATCTCCATACACTTTAAGCCTTTATATTCCCATGTCTAGGGCCATTATAAGCCCAAAAATGCAAGTCTCATATTCTGCTATATTGTTTGTATATATAAATACTAACTTAGTTGCCACAGGGATTACTCTTGGGGTGATACTAATACTAACTTTATCTTACATCCAAACACATTGACTACTCTATCAAAATACATTATACATTCTAGTTTTTCACCTCTCAATTCATTCACCACCATCACATTTTCATCAGGAAATTGAGCTTTTAAACCATCATTGTCATCTTTAAGTGGGTATTTTGCTAATTAATCAACCACTGCTTACCTTTTGACCAAATTCTAACTTACATACTTGATATCAAAGTCAAAGAGCAGCATCTACGACTCAATATCCTCCCACTCAATGACTACTTTTCTGCTAAATACCTTAATGGGTTATGTTTTGTCAACAACTCTACTGAATAATAGAGAGTGTACTACTTGAGCCTATACATTACCTATACTAAGGCATAACACGTTCTTTCAACCTCTAAGTATTTCTATTTGCCTTCTATGAACTTCTTACTTAGGTAATATATAGGATGCTCTTATTTGCCTATTTCATCTCTTTACCCTAGCATTCATCCCATCGATTCAGGGAGGATCGTCAAGTAGGGAATCAATAGCTATCTTGGTGTAGGAGTGACCAGTACTAGCGAATTCATGAGATACTCTTTGATTTCGACAAACGCGTGCTCACATTCTTCATCCCATTCTATTATTGCATTCTTCCTCAAGAGTTTGAATAACGGCCTGCATTTATCAGTTAGTTGTGATATAAACCAAATAATCCCCAAACTTCCTTTACAGTCTTTGGTGCAGGTATACTTATGATTGGCTTAACTTTGTCTGGGTCTACTTCGATCCATTTTCTACTAACCACAAAACTTAACAATTTGCTCAAGGTTACTCTAAAGGTGCACTTTTCTAGATTTGGCAATCATATCATCTACATAAACTTTGATTTCCTAATGCATCATGTTATGAAACAAGGCAACCATAGCACACTGATAAGTTACCCCAGCGTTCTTTAACCTAAAAGGCATTATATGGTAACAAAACATTCCTCAAGTGATAATGAAGGTGGTTTTAATTTTATCTTCTTCTACCATCTTAATTTGATTATATCTCGAGAAACTATCTATAAACAAGAAAAGATGATTTCAGACGAGACTTGAACCAATAGCTTCCAATAATGAAATGCGAACTTCTTGAGTAGTCTACTTGCCTTTGAATAATGAATCTCCTTAAAGCCGTATTGTCTACCAATACATCAATGTGTAGTAAAGGGAAATCATCCTTAAGCGTCACCTAGTTTAAATCATGGAAGTCCACATATATTCTAACTTTCCCATTTTTCTTCAATACTGCTACCACATTAACTACCCTTTTAAGGTAGTCCAACACTTCTATGAACCCAACTTCCAATAATTTCTTCACTTCTTCTTTTATTTTAAGGAATATGTCAAGCCTAAATTATCTAAGCTTTTGCCTCTTAAGTTTAATATCATCTCTTGTAGGCAACTTATGAATTACGATCAACGAATCCAAACCAAGCATATCCTCATAAGACTAGGCGAATATATTCAAGTATTCTAATAACAACCATAGCAACTCTTATTTCTAGTCGTCTACTAGATGACCACCAATCTTCAAGTTTCACGAATTTTCTTTTGTCCCCAAATTAATCACAACTATCGGTTAATCAATGATCGCTTTACCCTGTTCAAATCAACGCAAACTCTCTTGTATTTTGTTTAAGGTCTTAATATCATCTTCGACGTCTGACTCAGTAAGGTCAAAGGTGATATTGGTACTTTCATTGTTTATAGACATGAGATGTCCATTATTTTCATTGTTTTTATCAGATTTGAAGAGTAAAGAAAAAGACAAAGGGTAATAAGTAAATAACTAAGAAGAAAAATCGAAAGAAAGAAAGGAAATAACTTTATCGAATGAATTTAAATTGTCTAAAAGAAAGGGCCTAACTAATTAGACTAACTATGAAATTGAATGCTCCTTAATTGATCTAATGTTGCTTTTCTAAATAGACCTACTAATAGGAATGGAAAACCAATTGCATAAGGAAACTATGGTGCTAATATCTTTCTTCCTATTTAGATTGATGCTGCATCACTGAGTTAAAGCCTTAGATAAACCGGTTACTTTGGGTTCTTGAATGTAAACTAGTATTGGGAATGTATGACGGACGTTTGGAAAATCCATATGAGGACGGGATGACCGATCTCCGCTCTTCCCTCTAGTTTTGGCCTTCATTTCTTAGATTTCTTCCTTAGTAGGCTTATATCTGAGCTCAAATGTTCCAATTTGCTACTTAAGTTGTTCTGAGCAACCTCGTATCCCTTGTCTTGATACTTCAATCATGCTGACCTCATAACAAATTTACAACCCTAGTTCCTCTAATTCTTCACTCTTGATATATAGAATGATTGTCTCTTTATAAATCTCATAATCTTGCTCACCAAGAATAGTGACCAGCTGCCCATTGGTTATGAATTTCACCTTCTAATGTAGACTAGATGGAATTGCCCCTGCTAAGTGAATCTACAACCTTACCAGTAGAAGATTAAAGGTTTGAGGTATATCCAAGACGTAAAGTGGAATGGTAAACATTTGTGGACTAATCTCAACCTACAACCTAATTTCTCCAAGTATCTCCTTCTTTGATCCGTCAAAAGCCCTTACTAAAATTGAGCTAGGCTTTATCTTAGTCGAATCTACTCCAAGAAAATTTAGTATAATCTATGGACATACATTCAGTGACGAACCATTTAAATTAGTACCCAAGAACAATTCTCCTTGCATACTTGACCACTATGAAGATGGGTTTTACATGTCAATCCCCTTTTTCGCCTAACTCATTTAGTGAGAATGAAATCCGATCCATTGCAAACACCAAGTTGACTACCAATCCCAACTTTTTAGTGGAAATGCCTTCAAGTACTTTGACATCTTTCAAAATATTAATTAAGGCTTCTTAGTGAGTATCAGATGACAATAATAATCCTATTGAGGATGTTTGGGCTAGTACCTTTGCTAGCCAATCCATAATCTTATATTTATTGGCTTTTACTATCTTTTTGGAAACATAATGATCTTTCTCATCCATATCCTCAAGGATCTTTCGAGAAGCCTCTTCTATAGTAGTCTTTCTCTTGGCCTCCTAGTTTTGGTCATAAACTCGTCTTGAGTGAGTAAGCCCAGTAACCATAGGTGGCACGAACTTAGTTATTTGATTCACCATTTGATAATCTAAAAGGGTTACTTTGAAGTTCTCTAGGATATCAGGACATTAAAAGTAATCTTCTTAGCTTTACCTAATTCTTCAACCTTCTCATTTTTCTCATGGTCCTTAAAAACCAAAGGTTTAGGCCTATCCCCAATCATCCCAACCATCTCAACTATCCTCTTGGCTTCTATAATAAGCTTGTCTTCTTCCTCAAATTTGGAACCCCATCTAGTAGGTAGTTCATCAACATATATTATAGGTGAACTAACATAATCAACTAAGTACTCAAACTTACCTAACGGCTCTCTCAAGATATCAACCATTGGGTCTCTGACTTCATACCTTTTTCTAAGCTTCCTCTAAGTACATTTCTTTCGTAGTTTTGAAACCATCATAACCATAATATCAACCTTTTTTATCTTCCCATTCTTCAACAATTGATATATTGCTAGTCTAGTTTAGGTTATATCTCTGAGATTCATATTCTATAAGGTTACCTTAGATTTTAAGCTACTTCTTCAATGGTGATAAGGAGACTATCTAGATCAACCTCTGGTTCAAACACTTCAGTGATGATCATATTGATTGATCATGCATGATCTAGTAGAGGATTATTACCCACATTAGGAGCAGAAGTTTGAATGAAGTCCAATTACACCAACTTAGCATCAATAACATCTGGGATCTTATGTTTAAGTCTCCAGCATTAGTCTATAGAATGTCCTACTTGCCCCAAATGATAATCGTAATAGAGCTCTAGGTTGTAGTTCCTCAATCTCTATCCCTCCTTTGGTATTTTAAATGTTAAGAGATTCTCTTTTCTTAATCATGCAGGAACTTGACTTAGAGGAATGGGGATCCTGGTAAACTATCTCCATTGTAAGCGGTTATTTTGATCTGGATTCGGTAGGGGATTAAAGTCTCCAGACATGGCTATTGGTGCTATAGGTCTGACAAGGTTGCTAATATTAACAACACTTACAATAGCTTTTTTAGCTTTGTTGGAGAATCTCATGAGAGGCGTCTTCTTCTCAACTGCTTCAAGATTAGAAAGTTTTCCATTAGAGATAGCTTCCTCAATTCGGTGCCTCGAGGCCATAATCTTTGCAAAGTTATAAGTAGAATGACCTACTAGGTATTGGTAGTATAGGCTTCCAGTAATGTTAATAAAAGCAAAGGTCAACGCCTTTTCTGCTAAGGGAAGAGTCACCCTAGTTGCCATGCCTCTCCATTTTTGAGCATATTCTTTAAAGCTCTTGTTAGCCTTCTTTCACAAATTGTTCAAATCCCACATGGATGGGACCACCTCAATATTGAACTTATACTGGTTGTAGAAAGCCTGAGCTAAGTTATCCCATGTATCAATCTTGTTTAAGTCTAGTTGGGCATACCAAGTCAGAGCGGGTCGAGTTAAGCTATCTTCAAAGTTTGAACCATCACTTTATTATACTTCGTGTACTTTCCCATCTTTCTAATGTACAACTTAGTGTGGAGCTTCAGGTAACTAGTCCCATCATACTTCTTGAACTCTGGAACTTTAAACTTTTCCGAGAATTCATCATCTTCATACATCGGTAAATTGACCATTCCTATCTGCCCAAGCTCATTAACCATTTTTAGGGTTTTCATCTTTTTAATCAACTTCTACATAAATTTCCTTTCCATCTCTTGTATTTTTCCTCACTCTCCTTCCACTACGTCTCAACATTGGGGACCAATTCCACATTTTCCAATTCAAGGTGAGAGGTAGTTTCTGCATTCCAATTCGAGTTGACTTGAGATGCTTGGAGATCATTAAGAAGTCCAATAGCCGGAGTGAGAGCCCGAATTTGTTCGGTCATCTCGATCATGTTTTCTTCTAGGGTTGTGACACTCGAGTTAGGCTCAATTTGGCTGACATTTCCACTGCTGTGAATTGGCATTATTGCTTTGAAATGAGTGAATATCAGGCTTCTAACAGAGTCTGCTTGTTTGGGTACTATCTTCAAAATCCTACAAAGACCTAAGTTTAAACATTTTTGTCAATTAAAATTTTGTTTTTGTTTTTTTTTTTGTTTTTTTTTATTTTCTTTTAGTTTTAAAAGGAAAAAATGAGCAAAAGACTATGTAACCAATAAAGACTTTTTTCAATAAAGCTACAAATTTATTAATAATCATAAAATCAAGCTTAAACAATGGACTAGAAAAAGAAAAACTCCTAACTAATCTTCCTAAAAAAAAAAATCAAATCCTATATCTATAAAAGTCGATGGATCTGATTAGGATGAGCTTCATCAATTTTTCTTATAAGTCTTCGGACTGTAACGTCTCTTCTTGAATCTTACTCCTCAAGAACTAGTTTTCTTTTAGCAACCTCTCATTCTCCATTTTTAGTTCTTCAATGATCCTTTTACATTCTTGGAGCTAGGCTTCAACTTTAATCTATATGATGTCTCGATAGGCCTGCTCGATAGTGAAAGGTATTCTAGCTCTAGCTCATGTTTGACCATGTCCAAAGCTTCATATCAGATCTTTCCAGTCTTCTTCAACTGATCATAGATAAATTGCTTAGTAGCCTAGTATTCCCCGACTTTTCCCCTCAAATTTCCCACGTTTACGATCTTCTTGACTTCCCTTCATTCCCACAACTTCACAAGTTTTGCTAGTCATCGAATCAAGGTAGCAGTGGGTAAGAAGGATCTTGATAACTCGATGTAAGAGTTTTTTAGAGAATCCCTATATGTTATCTCTTAAAACGGACCTAACTGTCTAGGGACATAAGTTGGGAAATATCCTGTATGGCCCATAATATTAATAAGAGGGACCCCTGCATGATTGATGTACCCTAAGATGGCTTGAGTGTAGTTGCTCCAACTAGTTGTCTACATAAAATCCCCTGGTTGCATCTTGCTTATGACAGCTACCCATCCTTTAAACTAACCTTCTTTTGGTACCTTAAGGTGACTAGCAAAGTCGTCAATCAGATTCATATGTTTAGTTAAGGATGCTCTAAGAAGGTTCCCTCCATATCCCTGTGTGTAACTAAGAAACCATACAATGAGGATTGTAAGGTTGGTCATGAAGTACCCATGCCCCTACTTCCTTAAATGAGTGAGTGTCTTGAATTGCTATACCAATAATGGCAGCATATAGGATTTTCTAAGTAAAAATTGGGTTACTAGCTCGACTACCCTATAATGGACTTAACTACACTTAAAGGGGAATAACACTATCTTGAATACTGCTACGATAAAGGCGTTTACTCTCTTATCAGTCCATGATTCATATCCCCCACAAAAGATCTGATGATGTTTCTAGTAAGCGTCTAGGCTTGAAAACCACTCCACTAACCTTAAGATATTGAGACATTTCTTGCCCTCTAAAGATAAGAAAAGTGCTAAGGCTACCCTTTTTACTACCAGTAAAGTCATGAAGAATTTCTCAGGCTGGACTCTGATATCTAGAACCATTATTCTTACTTCAAGAGGTGGAGCACTAAGTAATTGAGAGTACTCTTCTAAAGTAAGTGTCAATACATGTAGGCTGAACTTAAAAGTTGAGGATTTTGGATCCTAATAATGAATTCGGGCTTAAATTAGTGGCCAATGAAGTTGAATCCGCATGAGAGACATGATTGGCTGAATCTTCTTGTGAATGTAATCCTGCTTGGTAGGTAGAAGTTAATTCGACCAATCTTTCAATATACCCTTAGGGAAAGAGTACTTATCAAGTTGGACCTCATGGATGGGCTCGAGATTGACACTACTTGGCTTTCTATGTCTATATTATATAAAACATGAAATAATACAATTATTTACAATGAAACTACTAAATTTACAATAAGACTATATATGATATTAATAATTTTATAGCTCCTTCAAGTTTTTTAAATTATGTAGCCTTTTACTCACTAAGAAACAATATACAAAAAAAAAAAAAAACACTCATATAATATAAGAAACAAAAATAGTCGCATGGAAACAAGCGTTAGTACAAAAAAATAAAATATAAAAAAAATTAAATGCAATATGCTACATACGCATGTAATGTAATATAGGCCAGTAATTAATAAATTATAGAAATTATTATGAACCCATAGTCAAGAATACACTTATATATAAGTGAATAAAGAAAAGAAAATAAAGTTCATGGACACTTATATATAAGGGTATTGATTCTTTTAAATTCCCTTCTCTTTATTAAAAAAGAAAGCCCAACAAATCGTGAATAATCAAATTTTCTTATAATCTAAAAATGACTATCCCTTTTTCCAAAAAAAAAAAAATGATGCAAAAGGTTGGGATCTATGGGTCTCAAGCTCTATAGCCTCAAGTATTTCTAGAAGAAACACCTAATGGGCTACATCAATGCATGAGTAGACTCACTTATTATCGCCAAGCAGGGGTAAAGACCTCAGCGACCTAAGAGTTACACAATAATGGCCCATCTAAGGTTCTTAATGTAACCCAGGTCTGATCACATCTAAGCACACAAATAATAAAAAAATAAAAGTTTCCCCTTAAATTCCCTAGTAAGGAGCCTATTAAGCTAAATTTTTCTTAAAGGCCTACATCACTAAAATTTAGTTAATACAACTATATTACAATATATGTAATATCACATAAATCAACAATCCAGACATGAACATCCGATTAGGATAAAGCTATGTCCTTATACAGTTATGGTCAATAGTTGATCAAAGGCATTCAGGAAAGTAAACCGATTGGACTAGAAACTTACGAGAAATATGATAACCCTAATTGAGGAATTCCCGTACGTTTGGAAATTCATAATATAATAAGAATATCAAGAATAGAATCAAAATAGTGAGAATTTACCCTATATGAGATCTTAAAGTCAAATTTAGGGTAATCGTATCTAAATTTAGGACTTTTGGGAAAAATTATCTGATTAAGCCTAAACTTTACAACTAAGATAGAAAACTTAGTTGAAGTAACCCAGTGAAATTAGGTTTTGAAAATAATTACCCAAAATTTCCCCTAGAAGTATGATTACTTAATATAGTACAAAATTATTCGAAACCCTTAAAATCGAGCTCAGAATGTGACGAAAACTTAAAGATAAGTTAATTAAGCTATAAAATGAGATAATATAGTATAATTTACTATATGAGTATACACGTATTTTTATGAATATACCCAGTATAAATAATAATTATACCTATATATTAACCAGAAAGTTTAAAAATATATATAATATGTAATGCAACATGACTCTGACCTGCTAATGTTCGAGTAATTTATATCTTTTATAGAAAAATATATTTATAAATTAGGTCAATAGGTATAAAATAATTTATACTAATATTACTCGTAATCACAAGAATATAGATCTTAACAATAAAGTAATGAGTATAACAATATTACTAATGACACCAGATAATACGTAAAAGTAATTGAATTAGTATAAACCTAATTGGTCGAATATCCCTTCTTCGCTAGATTGATGGGAAGTATTCATAAGTGTGGGAATGTTTGAATTACATTTAGATATAAATATATAATCATATAAATTAATAAGAAATTAATTGAAAAATTCAATATTTAAGAGATACTCTAGAAATTATGATTTACGATAACATTCGTGGAATTAAGTTGAACTCTCATGATTAGGAGAAAATTTAAACGAAGTAACTATATAGCTGTAGTATTTCACTTTAAGCTCATTTATATAAAACTTTCTTAGAAATGTTAAGTTTATCGAATCTAATTGCTATAATGTATAGTCTCATAATTTTAGATATAGCTTAGCATGAATCGCATTAATCTTTTAGAATCAACTACATGATCTTAATAATTAATATTGGTGAGTAAAATTTCATATAAGATATATATAAATAAGTTCCAAATAATTAATATAACTTAACTATATATTATATGTTACTAATATTTTTACTAATAATTACATTAAAACTTACCCGAAATAACAACATAAGGGAGAAAAAGAAATTCGTGATTATGAATAATGTTTATGGTGAAACAATAGAATATTATTTGAATATTCTAGAAATTTGGATAAATATGAAATAAAATATAGTAAATATATTAAACTATCTCAAAAAAAAAATTAATATAAATCAATACCTTTAGTTAAGGTTGTGAGAATTACCTATTTAATGGCTTTAAAAGCCATGAAGATGTAGATGGCATCAAAATACGAAAGAGAGGAGAAGGGAAGAGAGAGAGAGAGAGAAAACGAAAAAAAAGAAGAAAAAAAAAAGGAAGAAGATGAAGAAGGAAAAAAGGAAAAGAAGAAGAACAAAAGGGGATTAGAACATTTAATTTTTCGATATTTGATACTTTCAAATAATCTTGTTTCTATAATTAGAAGTGTTATCTTTTAATTGATATTTAATAGTTATAGAAGAGATATGTCTGGTATTTCATTATTTTTCTAAATGGAGTATTTTATCTATATCATTTCATTCTTTTTTGAATTATAAATTTAGAATATTGATAGTTGTAAGACTTGTATATTATTAATATTAATTCTCAAAATAAGTGTATCCTTGGTAATAATCATTTACCAAAACTATTAAAAATAAAAATTTGTATTCTTACAAATTTAGTATCATTACTTCCGTAAATTTTGAGTATATATGATTTATTATATTTTTTTTGCAAAATTATGTGAAAATATATTTTTCATTACATAATAAGATATCAATATGATATTGTTTGTTATACAGTTTTATCTTTATACTAAAATTAGAAATACTCTTTAGAGATAATTTTTTAAATAAAACAATGTAAAACGTATAATTGAGTTCATGTAAACTCTAAGATATTGACCTTACTAAAACTGAATCACTTTAGACAATAAAAATCAATTTTTTTTGTAATATTACGAAAAATGTCATCCTATGACGATCTTTCCATAATTAAAACGTAATATAAACAATAGTAAATACGTTTTGATATAATCAAAACAATATAGTATAAATAGTAGTAAACTGCATATATTAGATATTATTAAGTAAATTGCTATAACCTATATGATAAAATAAAATACTTAAAATATATGTGTATATAAATATATAGATATGGAACTCTATTGAATAACTGTATAAATAATATCTCAACTAAATACTAAATAAAATCCTAAAGTTTTTGTATATCTTATGAAAATTAAATATGAGATTTGGTGCATATATATAGGATTTTCAAGTGAATAATGCCTTAACGTTCCATATTTGTCAGAGTAAGCTTCAGTACAGGTAAGTAGGATCAATGCTTTATAGCATTTTGGGATATTATTTCAAAATATCTGAAGACTTTGGTATATATTGGCTTGTGATTATAATTAGCTATTTGTGCATATACAGCGTTTGTGATTAGGTTTCGATTTACTGTGATAGGAGCTAAGCTCTATGATATGGTTATTTTATGAATATTATTATGCTTGAATTGTTTGAGCTTGGTTGATTACTCTAAAAATAAACTAACTTAAACTTGGCTTAACATCTAATCTGATATGTATCGCAACCCACTAGAGGTAATGGCTAAGATTTTCGAGCCAAATACGAATTTCTTTTGATAAAGATAGTTGAAATGGTCATTTCCCCACCTTAAGTGATAGGAGAAGAGATCACAATAAGGTTGGGGGCCATGGCTAAAAGGTGGTTAAGGAGGAAGACGTTCTCCATTGCACAAGCCTCAATTTGGTTTCTATTCGTAAAGTGTATGATGTTAATCTCCTTAACCCGGATTAGAACGGACACAATTTCTCTGATGTCACGACAGACCAAATAACGTTATGCAATAGCATTTACTTGTATATGCATTACATCTAACCAACTTGATTGAAAACCTTACTTGTGATGTACTGAATGAATACTTCTATCTTCACTTTACTTACTAAGCTAGTTGTCGCTTATTCCCCTATAGTTCATTTTGTAAGTTCCGAACGAATTACAAGCACTTATCTAAAACCAGAACTTTAACAAACTGGGATAAGGAGTGAGGTGTAAACAAGAAATGGCTGGTTGTTGTCCTTATTATTAACTTTTAAGGAAAACTATACAAAACTCCTTAAGGGGTTAGATAGTTTTTAATATTATGGTTTGTATATAAAATGATAGGAACCTGTGAAATTTATTGCCACTTTTTTATAAGGTCAAATTATAAGTTTATTTTTAACAAATTATTTCAAAAGATTACTCTACAGGTTTATATCAAACAGGTATCAAATTAGACATTTCAAAGAGGTAAAGTTGAATACGCTTGATGTGAACTAGGTCTAAGATAGTAACTTCTGTGTTAGGATAGCTTACATGGTGAGACTATTACGACTTTATCTTTTCGAGGCATAACAATATATACATAAAAAGAAATAAAAAATGAAAGCCCATTAATTAACTTTTATTCTTACATGACTAGCTCACTAGAGTTCCTAGTGGAGTCGCTAATTCCATCAAGTCCTATTTTAGTTTTTCTCAATTTAATCCATATTAAACATAACTCGCTTAATATAATATAAATTACTCAAGTTAAAATTAAGGAAAAATATTTTTCTTTAAAAAAAAATATTTTGAAAAATAATTTGGAATCACTAACCAGTAAAACTAGTAAAAAAATCAAATTAGGGTTTTTGAGTGGAAAGACCTTAATTTAGCCACTAGTCTCAAATATTCTAAAAATAATAATTTTTTCAGAAAATTTTATCAAAAAAATTTAAGTTCGGAAACTAATTTATTAAGATTAAGTCATTATGTAAAAATAAATTAATGGGCTTTTATTTTTTATAATTTTTTCTAAAAATGCTAAGCTATGTAAGGATATACAAAAATGTAATTAAAACGAATTTTTTAATGATTTTTACTATGAATTTTGCAAAAAAAAATTATATTTTGTTTTATGGTTGCCTTGGAAGTGCCTATATATTCATTAGTCGGGATCAAATCAATATAGTTCTATTTTTTTATAAAAAATTTAGTGAGTTGATTCATTTTAATTTAAAAATCGAGCCAAATTTACGTTGTTTAATAATTTATTATTATTTTTTATAAAAGAACTTAAAAGATCTAATTTCATCAATCTATTTTAAAAAAAAAACTAACTAACTAAATCTTTTAAAAAGATTCCAATTAATATTTTTATTTAAAAAAAATTATATGCCAAAAATTTATTTTTCTAAACCTTAAATACAAGATTTATACTAATCTAGTGAAATATAAAACTTAGATATGCGATTTAGATACATATTTTTACTAAAAATATGTACCTATAACTAAAAAATGCAATTTTCATGTAAACAGTGTAATTTTATTGGAAAGATGCTTCTTTTATGAAAATGATGCAATTTATAATATAAAACAAATTGCCATTTACCTAAAAATAATTTATGTTAGAGTTATTTTATACAAAAAAATATCTTACACTAAGAAAAAAACAAAGTTAGTGGAATAGGACTATTAACTAAAAATTAAAAAAATAATTAAACAAATTAAAAAAAAAAAACAACTTGCCCAACTATTTAAGCAGGTCGGGTTAAATCTTAATTCAATGGGTCGAGTTGTCCCCTTCACCAACAACAGTAGTGATTTCTTCAATGGTGGTTCGAAGTCTACTGTGCATGTGAGTGTAATTATGTGTGCTGTAATTGTGGGCTACTACGTGTAAGATATGTCGTGCATGCTGTAATCGGGGTTGATGCATATGGGATGTGCCATGTGCACTGTGCTTACTGTTGTACTTGAGGATGTCGTGCTTCACAGCATACAATGCTGTTTGTTGAGATTTGGACTGCCATAATCATATCTACATGGTATGTTAGAGCTGTTGAAGTGTAGGGGCTACAGATGTCATGCGGATGTGCATGGACTAGACTTGGTGTGTGCTATGACCACTAGAGTGACGTATGTGAGTGTATGTTTTGTAGATTGTGGCTTATGTCTGGATGTGCATGAGAGTATAGGTTAGGGCATACAATGGAGTGACATGTGTGTGTGAGCCTGGAGTGATGTGTTTTGCTATGTATGAGTGTGTGTGTGTAAGTCTATATTCTACCTTATGTGAGTGAGTCTAAAGTGGCGTGTGTGCATTGTAGCATTACTATGTATATAGGAGTGTTGTGTGTAATATGGTTATGTATGTAGGAGTGGGAAATGAATTAATGTGTGTATGTTTCAACTGTATATGACACGTGTGTGTAGAATTTTGTATTGTCGAATGCGTGGAAACTATGTGTGCTGTGAGATGTAAGTTGTCTATGTGTGAGCATGAGTGGTCTGTGTATGTCAGATGTAAGTGAGTATGCGTAATTGTATGTGACATAACTGTGTTGACTGGAGTTGTATTGTTGAATTAGTGACTGTAGTGATTGGTTGAGGGTTGTGTGTAGGGATGTGGATGTGATTGTATGTTGTGGATTTAGATGCGTAAGTGATTGTTTGGTTTAATTGTGGATTCAAATTCTTTTACAACTAAAAGTCCACTATTTATAAACCATGGCCTTGAATCTTTTGAATTTTTTTTTTTTATTGTGAAGATTCAATTTTAACAAATCTAATATTCGTAGGATACGATAATACCTAATTTAGATATGTTAATTTCATTCAAGATTTAATCCGATCCATTTTTTAATTTAAGTTTCTAAAAACTCTATATTCTATTTAGGCTTTCTATCTAGAACTCAGTTCAGCCCAACTTATTTTAAATTAGGCATGACTTTTTAATATAGCCCAAAATACACATACTAACCTATTTAATAAATCCTAAGTCTATTTAGCTTAATATAAATTTGACAAAAATCCACTTTATATTACATTAGACCATTTAAAAAATATTTTTTTCAAATGAAGCTCAATTATTTACTTGGAATTTATTCAATTGAACGTACAACTTCAACTATTATCTGATCCAACCTTAAACAATTGACTTAACATGACACTTTTATTATTATATTTTATTATTTTTAATTTTTCTTCAAAAATAAGAATTTTTAAAACTTGGTCCAATAAGTCAAAAAGAAAAGAATTGTAAAATAAAGAGTAGCAAAAATGGGGTTTCTACATAGAGGAAGATATATATGTAGTAACAATTCAAAAATTCAAACACACAGTTTGGAAACAAGATCAACATTAGAAAGCTAAGAACATCTTTATATTAAAACACTCAGAGGCTTTCTTAGAGGATTCTTTTGTTTATACGAATTTCACATTTTATTTCAACCTTGTCCTTAAACTAAGAGGATTATTTGTATTTCTTCCTTAAGCTTATTTTCCTATTTCCTTAAGTGTTAGGGAAGCTATTAGAAGTGAGGATTATATATTTGTATCTCTGTAAATTTGAATTTAGCTAAAGTTTTGGCTAAGAGAGTTAGAGTGAAGGAATTAGTGATTGTAATCTATTAATGTTATCATTGATCTTTTTGAAGTAGATCGTGGAATCACACCAATATAGAGAACTAGGCCCCCGACAGTAGAGTTAGAAGAATGCAGTAAGCATAAGGTCAAAACACTATTAATTTTGCACCTGATCTTCTTACTTACTTACTCTTTTAATTTCATTTTCTCATTATTTCTTATTATTTTTGCACCTATCATATTAAGTAATCAAAAGGGGAATTTAAGATTATTTTCTTTGTAAAAATTTTAAAGTAACTAATTTACCCCCATCTTGATTACTTAATCGAGACCAATAGTAATATTGTATGAATAAAATATTTTATGATGTACATTAGTGTATTAATATACAATGTTAGAGTTCATAGACCTAAGAAAGGAGAAAGGCAAATTTACTCTCTTTATTAAACTAAATGTACATCAATTGTAATATCAATGAGAAATATATAGTAGTATGCCCCTCAATCTCATGTTGCTAGTGACAATAAATAGGTGTAGTGATCAATAAAAGCCATCATAGAGAGATTCTTCGTAAGAATATTTACATGTTGACAACAAGTGGGAATGTAATGAATGTGACATAACCTATGGCAACTTGTTCATGCATTAAGTAATAATCAATATCAATGTGTTTTGTGATTATGATGGATATGAATGCCAATCATGTAGACAGTACCAAGGTTGTCACAGCATGAATTATGGGGCACTAATTTGGGACTTTTAGCTTACGAGTGAGATGATAAATCTAAGTAGATTCAGTAACATTGTAGGTAATGGCTCGATATTCAACTTCTATAATGCTTTTAATTAGAAACAGTAAACTATTTCTTAGAGTGCCAAAAGATGAGATTATGATCGAAGAAGATAGCATATCCTGTGGTGGATCTACGAGTATCTAGACAACTAGCCCGATCAACATTTGGATCTATAATTAAGATCGTATGAGACGTATATATAATAGGTAAGCCAAATGATATAGTGCCCTATAGATAACGAAGAACTCGTTTAGTTGGCTACATGTGATTAGTATTGGGAATCAACTAATTCGCCGTAGAGTTGATATTTAGCCTGGTTATAGCAAGGTATTAAAGTACCTTAACAATTTCTTGATATGTATGAGGATTAGAGAGTAGTAAGAAACCATGGGTGCTAAGATGATAGCGGGAAGTTAATGGTGTTTTTATAGGTATGGAATGATGCATGTGATGTTATTTGAGTGGATTACGAATAAAGTGAGATTGATTTAAATATAACCTATATGGTGTGCGAGTAGCCTGAATAAAACAATATATATAGAGAGAGAGGTGCTATGTCCTTCAAACCTAGACATACCTTTAAAAATGTACAGTTGCTACATATTAGTCCACTAAAAGAATTTCAAACTATTTCGAAATTCGAGTATTAACTTCTTGTGATTTATGAACATGTCATTCTCTTCCAAGTATCATCCAATTGACGCACAAAACGAAAGTAGCTCACACATTTTTTATCATCAGTAACGTGACGATGTCCAAAAGCAGATTGAGGTTAAATCAAAAACAGCCCAAACTTTGTAAAATGGGTAAAAAAAAAAAAAAAATAGAAAATAGGTTGTCAATTAACATCATGTCTAATTAGGATGCCACCTGTGCTCTCTGTCTTGTTCTCGATACTTTTGCTAATGATTATTGCTTTCCTCTTCACCGCCGGATGAGACCAATTCAACAAGATTAGACGCAAGAGTCGGCAATAATTTCCATAAGTTGGCATCGTCATCTTGTCTAATTTTTGGCTTACACGTCATCTTGCCACATGCCACCCTTTCTCTTATTCAATTTGCACTATTATCAACATATCATTGATCGTTATCCGCATAATTATTAATCATTTTTGTGAAGCAAAAGTCTTCCTAATAATGTGTTTCAAATGCAACGGTGATGAAAGAAGATTTTTCATATATGAACAAGTTATATTATCTATTCATTACATATATATTTTTACCGAACATATGAAGTAGGATAGAGAGATTTATGATATGAGATTTTACAATAAGGTGGTAGTAATGAAGTAGCTTGGATAAAATGGAGCTCTCAAGAATGATGACGGCCTGCCAGTAGTTTTTCGACTTGATTAGATGTGTTTGCATGAGATTATACCAGATTCAATATAAATCGACATCAATGACAACACAGGGGACATCTTTGCTCTGAATCATATATATTATGCTTCATCTTTGATATATTTGGGGACGAATGCAGGATTAAACGGCTGGGGAGGACAAAACCGTTATCATAAAAAAATCACTAATTTTATGAAAAAATTTCTATATTCTTCTTCATTATTTTGATAAAATCGATCTATCTAACTATCCATTTAATATTCATAAGATATAGACAGTCGAAAATATAATCAGTTTAATGATTCAAATCTAATAAATATTAAATTAACAGTACGATAAAAAGCGATACCGGTATTATAAAAATAGTAAATAGAATCTTAGAAAAATCCATTCTATGATATTATTATATAAAAGGAAAAAGTACAACATTGAAATGTTAAATTTAAAGAAAAAATTATTGAAGTTTACCTGTCTAAAATTATTGAAGTTTACCTGTCACTCTTTTCTAGTATCATAAGAGATTACAATATTATATATAAAATATAATTTCTCTCTATATAATATTATATTTAAGTTAGATAATATTGAATTATACAAATTACAAAGTATTTATCATTTGTATTGTTAATGAATAATAGGTATATGAATACTCAAAATATATTGTAGATAATGGCAATTCGTAATTTATGAGGTGTTTTTGTTTATATGAATAGTAAATAGTATTTATAATTAATCGTTTTCTATTAAATTAGCGAATGATACATCTACATTAGGTATGCACAAAATGAATAACATGATGCAATATAATTAAATATATTTTAATATTAATAGAAGATATCAGTATATGTGAAAGAGAGAGAGAGAGAGAGATGAGGACCGTAGAGAGAGGAATAGGGGATAATAGGACTATTGAGGAGAGAGAGAGATAGATGGATAGATGAGAGGGTTATATTTTTATAAAATCTCTAAATTAATTTATATCTATAATCAAACATCTTTAAAAAATTATTTATCAATAATAAAAAATTTATTTAAAATATTAAATAAGTAGTTACAAATAAGATTTCATTTTAGCAGTTACTTAAAGTTCCATCTAATTTAATAATATGGATAAAGATGGAAAAATGTACAAATTAACTAGAGTAGTTGGTTGATATCTTTTATTTACTTTTCAAAATTAATTTAACTAAATTCAAACACTAAAAGGATTTTGTATTCGTTGATCAAAAAGCTGATTTGTTTTTATTGTTCTGTTAGAATATTTTAAAAATCAAATAAACTTATGTGATTGATGGTAGTTATATTTAAAATGGTATAGAAAATTTGAAAGATCTGTTATACGTCAAATCAGGCCACAATTGCAAACATAAATAATTTATTATTTGTAGGCGGGAAAGAAATTTATTAATGCTAACTGCTATGTGAACAGAAAAGGATAGAATGGGACCATGGCTCGTGAGTCATGAATTCATCAGCCTTTAATTGTTCAATTTGCCATGTTGTATTTTTTTTTTTTTTTTAATTGTTATTCAAACACATGCATGGTAATGGGCCGGAAACAATAAAAGACGAAGAACCGGGTAGCCCAACACCCAGCATACATATCAGTTACTTAATATATTAATATATATATATACACATAAAATGAAAATTCTAGCATTTCAATTATAAAACTAAATAAATTGAGACAAAGAAAATATTAACAAATATAATTAAATAAGACTAACTAGATTTACAAGAATCATTCCTAACCAAAATATCCTAATAAGAAAGGAAAATGAAAAAATAAAATAACAAATCTCGGTCCCTTTATTTGATCACCGGGGCCCCTTCGTTGACTACCAGGCGTTGATCTTTATCTCCCATCACTTCGTTGTATATTTGTACATGTGATAGGAATATATAAAACTTATAGTCACAATTGCTAAAATTTGCTACTACAAGGGATATGTAAGCCTCAAATTTTTTTTTTTAGCTCTACATTCGCCTCATAAAAATTATTAAATAAACTTGTAAGGATATAATTACAGGAAATTTTATTATTTGTGTATAAAAAAATCAACTACAAATAATTTTAGGGTAGGTACAAATTTTATTATACCCTAAAATCTGTTAGAGTATATAGGGTACAGATTTTAGAGTATCCTATACCAACCTATAATAGAGCCTTAATATTATACATTCTTTTATTTATTGTCATATTTCTTTCTCTTATTATTTTTCTTTTTCTTGGGTAAAATGTTGTTTTTGTATTTTGCATATAACAATTTTATGATTTTATAAAAATTTATTTTGATGATTTGAAAAGAAAAGATAAAAAAAAAAATAATTTAGCATAATTCAATGAAGGGTTACATATTTCCATTTGTAGGGATTATTCTCTATTCTACCTACAAAGTTTTGTATTGTTACGGTTAGATGTATTGTAAATATAAGAACTTTTCAAATATTACTATTTGGTCCATTAGTATGGTTAGAAGTTTAATATTAATTATATGCTTGTATAATGCCATACTTTAAACTAAAAAGTCGTAACAGTCACGCTATATAAACCAACCTATGTTAAAAGTTTTGTCTTAACTGCTAACGAAGATTTAGTTTATACAAAGCGTTCACTACTCTATTGCTTAGAAATGTCTCATTCAATACCTAATGAGAATCAACATGTAGTATAACTCTTTAAAATAGCTACTAAAAATAGTTTTATAACCTATATATCCAAGGAAAAATCAAGTTTTACAAATCATATCAAGAACGAAACCTTGAATTTACTAAAAATTTCAAGAGATATGTTGTTACGAAAAGATATAATATTTACGAAACTTTTACTATAAATCACAGGCTTGCAAAGCATGGAATAAATCCCATTAATTAAAAACTAAGAATTACTAGAGGAGACCCTATTAGTTTTCCTAGAATGGTAATAAAGTCAATAAATCAAATATAAGTTCAATCGAGTAGTCTTAAATCTCACTCCCCAACCTCATTCTCTAATCTTCTAAAACTTGAGATAGTACTGGTGACTCTATTAGGAAAACCTACAAAACAATTATAGCGGAATGAGTAACAACTTGCTCAATAAATGAGATAGAGACAATAATACATATCTGACACAAACTAACCAGGATTTTCAAGCAAGTTTAGTTAAGTGCAATTCATGTTTAAGCAAATATCATATCACTATGTTGATCGGTCATTGTGAGATTTAAGAAACTACGTTCACTCTAATCCAAGTTTTGAGGAGTTTAACGCCTTGCACTTGCGAATTTGGTCACTAAACTAGGGCTTGTACAATGGAGAATACTATCTGCTAGAGATTACCTTTGAACTACAAACCCCAACCTAGTTACAATCTTTTTTCTTGTTAGTTAGTTCGACTTAGGGTAGAGAGAGGACCATTTTTGCTATCCTCAAGGAAGGGTCCGAGTTTAGCCTACACTTTTTAGTCGTTTTCCCCTAGTAGGTTGCGACGCAAGTCTAATTAGTAGTTAAGCTAAGTTTGTATTAGATTGTTTTAGGGGTGATCAAGAAAATTTAGATAATTCCAAGCATGTAATATCATGAAGCAATCAACACATTAATCCATCATTCAAATAATACAACATTATTCAAGCATACACACTGCATGCACATAGGCATTTAATTTACAACTACAAACAAGACATATACTAAGGTCTCCAAAATTCTTAAACAATACTTCAAAGTGTAGTAAAACACTGATCCTGTTTACCTAGATACTGATGCTCATTTTTCCTCGTATATCGTTCTCATTCTTCTTTGTTATCCTTAAAATTTAACATAACATCTTTAGTTTATGTCCAATATATAATATATGTGTTCATTGTAGACATTTAAGTATATTTTCAATTGTGTTAGGTAAGTTTTTTTAAGATGTTTATTAAATATTAGTTAAATAAGATACATTCTGTCCTAGGTTTTGATCTGGTATAAGTTATTGCTCAGTAGTTTCTGATTTAGATTCTGACTTCAAGAAATTCTTAAAAGTTATAGGCAAGTGATTTTCTAATCTATTCTCTAACTCCCAATGATCCAATACTCATTACCAACCACCTTCAAACTTCCAATTGCTCTTATACTTTGCATCTTCCATTGAACTACTTTCTCTCTGAATTTCTGACTTAAGTTTTGATTCAACCTTAGGGTGTAAACTATTGTCCAAGTGGCTTCTAACTCATATTCTAATTATGATAAAGGTATAGAATTTACATACAAATTACTAACTGATTTACTGTCGAACTCTTTGTGTGGTTATGGATATTCAATATCAGATAATATTCCAACCTAGTTTCTGACGAAGTTTTTAACTTTCAGTCTAAAATTATATTCTTATAAGCCATATTTTCGTGCAAATTTAATTTTTTTAGTGTACTCACCATATTCACACCAGATTATATTTTGACTTACTTTCTAACATATTTTCTGACCTTACTACTACTAATATATCTAACTACTTCACATATACTCCACTTGCCTTATATTTCTAAAAGTGTGAACCCTGCATAAACAATAAGTGTCAACTAATATTTTACTCATATACTTCCTTTCTTCATCATACTATCCGTTAGTATACTAAATACTTGAAAAATCTAACCTTAAATCACTAAATATCCATTTTTATTTAAAAATCAATCTTCCCAAATTCATATGAAACCACTTTCAACCTTTGCATGTAGATAAATATATATTATAATATGACTTTTATAAAGACTTGATCAAGTCCCTTGTAAAACAATTTATCCGGTGCACTATTTTGGAAGATTGTAAAATTCCCTAAAATCCGATGACCTAATTTTAAAAATCCAACTACATTGCATCAAAGCTCAACATATTAGGAGATTAACCACAAAATTTCAAGTCGAAACTACATAAATTGATTTTTCAAAAACTTAATCGAAAATTGTTACGCAGGACATTTTTCTTAAGGACCTTATATCTACACTTAAAATTTTGAAAATTTGATTAAAGATTTGAATTCTTCATACAAAAATACATAGGGAAATCAAATTTCAAAATTTGTATAGTTAGTTTACTATTTTTGCCTAATTTTTTGTAAAGATTGAAGAGATTGGCGACTCACTAGAAGTCTAAGCTCTAGCCACCGTGAAGGAAGGGGAGATTGCCAACCAGGCTAGGTGTTGGCCACTCCTTCAAGATACCACTTTATTTTACTTCCAGTTGATCATTCTCCTTAAGATCTCGCAAATCGCCTCGTTCATGCACCGTTTTTCCCTAATTTTATTTTCTCATTTTCTTTCTCTATTTTCTCACTCTAAATTTTTTTTTAGACTTACGAATGCCTAAACTTTGTCTTAAAAGATGGCTATAATTTTTCATAGATCACTTGGGTTGCTTTTGATTTTTCCATCCTCATTCAATTTAGGAAAAGTTTTGTTTAGGTATCCATGCAAGATGATTCCAAATTTTTTCAATTCTCCAGTTGTCATCAAAGTTTGCCACGACAAAAGGAGGAATTTTTTTAACAATGTTCTCAATTTTTTATTAATTAATTAGTAGATTTACCCAATTTTGGCTATTTTCAATAATTATGGGTATCTATATTTATATAATAATTATATCCAATGAATATACATGTCTTTTGTATATTATTTTATATATAATATTAATTATATTACTCTTATTATTTATCTTTAAGTGTTTATTAATTTTCAAGACCTAATTCACATATTGCTAATAATACTAATATAATAAATTTATACAATTTATGGCTCTATTTTTTATATTTTACTATATTTTCAAATTCTGAGGCTACAAAAACTCTTCAACTAATATTAAGAAGTTTATCGTAAGTTTCTAGCCTAATCGGTTTACTCTCCTAAATGCCCTAAATCAACTATCGAGTTTAGTCATGCAAGTATAAGTCTCTCATATAACATTTCGAAAAAAGATAAAGTAAAAAAATATATATGTGTTCTATAGAGCACTCTGTATTTTATAGAATTTATAGAGTACAGGGTGGTTTCTAGGTTCTACAGGGTAAGTTTTGGGTACAAAAATTTTGAAACATGTACCTGTAGGCTTGGGTACGGTTCATAACCAAGACTACCTAACAATTTTCATCATTGTAACTATAGGGATTCAATTGATAGTAACATGTGCTTGACGCGTAAGCTTCATGTTTTACATGACTTCAAAAGAGTGATTAGTGATGATATAGGATACATGAGATAGAGAGAGCGATAGGAAACAGGAATATACAGTTTTAAGGGCTCTAACACATTTGTGATAGGTGGAAGAGCTTAGGAGCATTGACTTCATTGTTGTTGTTATTTTGAGCAAGTAGGCTTCTTTATAGAATCTTCTTTCTTTAATTTTTGAATTCATATGAATGAACAATAATAGCCGAGTAAATATAAAGTTTAAAGCATGACATTGTCTATTACATTACCTTTGTTGTCGACGGACGAGATGAGCTCTCTTTCTTCATGAATCCTTGCACAAGCTTCTCTTGAGTCTAAGTCCATGGAGGGTCTCTTTGAGTCATGAACTTAAAAAAAGCCGAGAGCAAACGAACCAATTTTAATAATCCTTGATTTACGCCACCCTATCAAACCTATCTAAGTTATTTTTAGAGATGTACTTGATTACCTTCACCTTGTCATAAACTCATATGGCATGCATTAGCATATCTAGTCAAGTTTATCAAAGTTAAAATTTAGATCCAAAAATCTTAGGAGTCTACAAACCAAAAATACTAATTGTCTCATATCGAAATCATTGCTTATATCTACCATCAATGATCCTATCCACCACCTTCATATGCAATACTATCCTAACCATTATTATCATCCATTAACAGTTTCCCTCTAGATGATCCAACCCATATTGTCCTTAGTCCTACCATATCGACAACCTATATCTTTCTAGAATGGTTATTAGAGTCAAATGGCTAATTGCTAGCTACTTAATTTAGATTGTGTAGCCTCCATTAGGTAGCAAGAGATCAATTAACAACTCGTATACTCAGAATAGCTATTTTTGGCCTTAGTGCATATAAATTATTAAGGTCCAATACAAGTTAGGTTCGTTTTCTAGATCTACAAGCATAGCAAAATAAAATATTATATTTCACCTGGCTAGATTTAGCTTAATGAATTTCCAATTACTTGATTAGTATTCAAAACCTATTAACAAAAATTTAATTTAGTATTGCTAAACTTACTCCAAATTCACATTACTAAGCCCATGGACCATTCCTAAACTTGATCCATAAGAGAACCTCATGGCCTAATATGGTTGACTATAAGGAAGTGATGGTCAATTATAGGCATGAACTGGTTTATCACCTTAATGTATAATTAATCATCTTGATTGTTGATCCCTAAAGATCTTCCTTGGACTTGAGGATTCATTTGAGTGTACCCTTTACTGAGTTTTCAACCCCAAGACCATCTCAAAACATCATCTTTAAGATATAAATCCAAACATATTATACGTTATATTTAATGTCACTTCTATGTTTTAGGGGTTTGCTGCAAAGATTTTATATGTTTTGGAGGGAACAAAAAACACCCTTAGTCCAAAGTGGGAGGATATCGTTTAGCACCACGTAAAAACATTCCTCTTAAAGTAGCTATTAATATAAACACTTAGTATTCTATGCTCCACTTAAGATTAAAATCCTATTAAAGTAGGTGATCAAATGCATGTTGTAAGATAAAACAAGATTTTAAAGCCACCCGAAATGTCTAATCTGAATACCACGGGAAAAAAAGCAATGGATCTGAATCTTTGTCTTTAGTTCTTCTACTTGCATCATGTTAGCCATTCAAAATTATTACTCAAGAGAAAGATTGATCATCACCTCAACAAGATGGAGCTGCCATGTCTACGCTGTAGATGTTCAATAACATCTGCTCATCTATAATAAAATATAATACACCGATCTCTTTTTACTGCTTTTAACGTAAACTAGCGGACGTAGTACGCGAGTCTTACAGGTACTCAAAAAGTAGTAAATAATTATGTGTTATAAATATAACTCTCCTATTTCTTTCTTTATTTAATGCTATAATATTTTTAAAAGACATCAAAACCATCCAACTTCTCCACTATGTAAATAGAAAAATGCCTTTGGAAAGCAACTAGGGTCAAGGTCCAATTATCATAAAGGTTGAATTTTCTAATATTATCCTATATGAATTATTTTTTGGTTAAGATGAATAAAAACACAAGGTTTTATTGTAATTTTAAAAGAAAAAGAATGAGCCGTTTATAATAATATAAGATGTGGCTATCTCTTAATATATGATTTTTCTGTACATTCCTATGACTTTGAGGACCTTTTCTTGCCATAACAACTACTTTGTGATAAACATGAAGACTATATTATTACTAGTCTACTACGTCTTCAAATGGAGCCACTTGGGATTGGGAAGCTTACCTTATGGTTAACTTCACTTACCATTCAAGTAAAGGGTGTCTTAGGAGCAGCAGGCATTGAAACATATTTCATTAATTACCATTTTTACAAAGTCTTAAAATTTTCCAAAGTTTTGAGTGAAACAATTGGATTTTTTTTTTTTTTTTTTTTTGGAGGAGTACTACTAAAATCTACGTTTATGTCATGTCGGCTTTCTTTCCATAACTCGCGGCAGATCATGTGAATCGGTGAAATACAAATTCCAAATTTGTGGAAGTGTTTATGATTGTACTTCAACATAACGTGCGTCACAGTGTCTTGTTGTTGGTGGATTGTATCAAAAGGTCTTTACTACGTGCCATGAAGAAAAATAAATATTTTTTATGGCTCTTTTAGCCGAATCTAATCCAAATAAAATAATATTAAGTTTAATTTAAAATTTTGTGACTTAGAGTTGGAACTTAAACTGGATCAAATTTATAATTTTCACAACTCAAAATTACACTCAATAATTTTGAGCTCAGCTCAATAACTTAAAATATATATTATTAATTAATTTAAAGTAATAATGATATCCAATTCAACTTGAACTCAAGCCTAGGGAAGGCTTATGGAGAGGGAAGTGGTTAAAAGGCATGTTTTGGTAGAATTCGACTGAAGATTTACTTGTTTGAAATAAATATTAAAAAATTGACCTTATTTCACTTAACTCATTGAAATGATTGAAAGACGATTTTAAACGTTTTACAACTTTAAAGGTGTTTATTTAAAATAAATATCTATTTCAAGAAAAAATTTTCAACATAATATTTACTAATTAATCGTAGCATGCATGGTCATAAAAGTATATATAAAATGTATAAGATAAATCGATTTTAAATTGCAAATAGCACATATCTTTCAGAAATTCAAAAATTTTATACCCTTTCTTCCTCCATAGAAAGAAAAGAATATTAATAGATAAAAATGATAAAAACCTTTCCTTCCCCTCTCTCTCTCTAGTAATAACTTAAAAGTAGATAATTAGAAATAAATATAAAAGCAGGCTATAAGAATGATTGAAAGCACTATTATAGCTGCATGCAACATCACCAAACTGGCTGATTCAATTATTCCAGTAGCCATGAGATCGCCCACCAAAGTCATGTAATCATCATTTCATCCATTTGACCCAAGCAAGAACTCTGGCCTCACATTATCATTATTAGGAAAAACAAAACGGAAGGAAAAATAAAGCAAAATAAAATAAAGTGTGACCTTCCACGAGCAAAGGCCTATATGGCATTTGTCGATTCCTTTATTTCAATAACTCGCCAAAGAGCTCATCGGATGACAAATATATTATTAAGGGTTTTACGGATATTAGAATTTTAAGTTGTTAAATTTTAAAATTTATCAATTTTTACTTGTTAAATTTAATATTTCAATCATCTTTCCTAAACTTTAACCAATGAATCTTTACCACAATATCTTTGATTCCAAGCTCGATGGTGCAAAAAGTAAAATTGATAAGAAAAACTTAACTAGATATAACATTTTAAAACTACAAATTTCAGCTATAAGTTTTGACAAGAAAATGTTCGATCGAGGATTGTGTCCAATAACCTTAAAGTGTAAAATTTGGAGAAAATAAATCAAACTTAAGATAATAATTTTGACATATTGTCCATATTAACACATTAAATATATAAGATAATGCATAGTCATGGAGGAATAAAGCACTTTTATATTTGTGTTCTTATACCTAGGATAAAGTTCTGAAATATAAGAAATTAGATACTATAGAATAAGATTCCTTTGAATCTAAGGAATATAAACCTTAGGGTTTTACATATTAATTTGTACACCAGTTTGGATGATTTTTGCTTGCAATATATAGAATACTATATAGATATATATATATATATAGTACTTGCTACAATAATCTTTGGTAATATGTTATTATATTGTGTGGCCAAATTTATGTAGCTTCAAGATCACTCAAGCACATGTAGTAGTACATGGGGCCAAATAGGGTTAGAGGCGTGCTTGGAGGCAGTGGGATTATTGGCACAGTGGCCGATGAGTAAAGAGGGTTTAGCGGGTCCGGTGTGGGGGGCAGGGGCAGATGCCAAATGCGTCAAGCAACATCCTCAGTTCCCTCAAATTATATTATCCGCTTTTCATAATTCCTTACGCTAAATTCTCACAAATCCCAATTCCATTTGTGAGGATTAAGCAATGAGAATGATGCGATTGTACGCCAACACTTGAGGCTGCCATTGAGCATAATATCCCCCTTGGACGATCAAATTGCATGGGCACTATTCACTTCTTTTTAGACATTTTTTAACTTATTTTTTTTACAATAGGTTCGGGTATCGGGTTAAATTAAAGACAAAAATTTATAAGAGAACAAAATTTCTTGTATCCTACTTTCTGCAATGATCAAACTTGGATTATATAAACCACTCAAACTTTTATCTCAATTACAGAGGTACATTCATTCCTATAAGGTTTATTAATCGATAATGGTCCCTTCATTTTGGTGTAATATATCTTATAATAGCGATATTATCTTAAGAATCATAAAGGCAGTGACTTAGAAGACCCACTTTAACATTGTCTTTAAGTTGGAACAGAAAAGGAAAGATGTTGGCTTCCAAAATCATTAGCCCCGCTGGTAATTATGAAGGCGGCTCGAGTTCATTAGCATCCAGAAGGGAAATGGCTTGGTAGTTTGCCGTTTAGTAATTGCTTTTAAAGACTATGTTTAACCATATCATGAATTATCGATTGCTATAAAATGATAAATCCTATAGCCTATATAGGATTGACTAAATAACTACTGCTTAATTTTTCATTAATATAGTCTTATATTTACCTGCTAATCATATAGAATCAAATACTAAGGAAAGAACTTTGGATTTTTTGGTGACAATTTTAGCATTAGAATATTAATTATAATTTAGCAAAGTAGCTTATACGATTACCCTATAGAATGCAATAAAAACACCTAAATTTCTGAAAATTTATGCTTATCCCTCTTGTTTCGAGATGTCCAATTTTCACGGCTTCGATTTTAAATGAGTATATATCGGCGAGCATGTCATCCAACACTCACATTTGAATTCAATGTTGGATGGCTTAAACTGATGATTTTGGATATCATATGAACCAGCCCATAATTATTTCAATTAAGAGATTGAAAAAAGATTCATATATCATGAATACGCATGGTGTGTCATATCCAATAATTCTTTTCTCCTGAAAAAAGTTTGGACAGACCACTAGTAAACAGGATATCGATGATCTATATAACCTCTTACAATATTTCAAGCACCTTATTGCATCAAGAAGTGTTATTCTAAACTTTCTTCAACAAATTATGAAAAAGAAAATTCTCAATTATATAGAACTATCATATTCCTTGTATCTCATATATTCGATTGCATCTATCCGAGTATATCAAAAGTGAAAAAAAAAAAAAGAAAGAGTCTATACTAATCTGATTGAAAAAGAATTCAATGATATTAACATATTATATACATTGATAAGTGAGTATATAAGTATCGATAAAATTTTGATATGTAATAAGAAAAGAATATATTTTTTTAAAAAATATTAATTATATTTTCATGTATTAAAATTTTATTATTAATTATATATTACTTATTGATTCACGTAACTAATTAATATTATAATATTATATATATTTAATAGTTTCCAGATGTTAGCTTTTTCTGGAGAAAGATGTATGGATCGTCACTTACACGTTATTATGATCACCAAATGCTTAGAGCCCATTTTGGCATGAATTAGCAATTTTATTAATTGGAACGCGTCCATTGCTAAATTATGCATGTCAGTCGAACTTCACTATGATAATGCATAAACGTACTAGACACTTGTCCCTCCAGCAAGTTTGCCAGCCGTTTCATTACAGCTTTTACTGGATATACATACACATACACATACCCACATACGGACAATTGGGGCCTCCATGCACAATCAGACAACATGAGTTGTTGACACCATGATGCCTTGACGTATATATTTACGGTTTGTTAAGAAAAAAATTAAATAAACTGTTGAGAAGAAGCAGCTGCTAAATAGTTCCCTCTCGTGATCTTTAGTTGGAGTCAGTCACCGACCGCTCACTGTGTGTCTATACATTATATAAATATACTTGCTGCCTATCTCTGGAGTTGATAACATTAGATAGTTATAATGAAGACAAAATTACATTTCAAATTTCAAAAAGCTAATATTGAATATACATTTTCAAAGTAATATAATCTAGGATCGGTTTTCTTCACATAAACGTATGTACTCTATATATCATGTATCGTAACATTTATTATTACATTATCTTAAAACGTACATTCTCTTTTTACACTTAAAAGTAAACGTTAGCGCTCATTGTCGTATTTATTTCAAATTACTTATAGTTGGCCCTTCTTATAAGTTACATATAGTCTTACTTTTATATTCCATTTACTTGTTTTTTTTTCTTTTTTTAGTAGATTTCTATGTATACAAGCAACTGTGTAATGTGTTGACTAAGGTTTTTCGAAAGATCTTCCAAATCTGCGTTCAAGTTCAAACTCTCCGTCCGCCTAAATCAACTCGAAAGAAAACCACTGCATAGACGCGTCAACAATTATTGTTTGTGTAAGATGGGACTTTGTGAGATTAAATATTATTTAATCTGCAATAAATTAGTAGGGATGCAAGGATACTATGGATGCATAAATATTTGTTATTTCGAATTTCACCTTTGGTCATGCCTCACCAATTATATGCAATTAATGTAAGTTTATGTTACTTATTTACATGTAGACATACGATTGATGAGGATACGGTCAAGGTAGGAAATTTAAGACAACAAATATTTATCCACTATCAAGTGGCATAAGATGGAAAACTTTGGTTCTAGATGAAGATAAAAGTACCAAATTAGTTTATCATAATTTCATCCATGACCGGTTTGATCCTTAAATTTACTTTGTGGTTAACTCGGTCTTATATGCTTTGTAGATAAATCAGATAAATCCCATTAAATACAGGTAATAAATAAGCGAATTTTAAAGAGCCGACGTCGAGATATAGAATTTTAGACCTCATCAATGTGTTGGAGAATTTGTTCATAAGGGGGAGAAAGGACTTTTTCATTTTATAACTTAATTATATATTTTACCAAACAGTAAGCATCTTAATTAATTTTTAAAATTCTTTTCTTTTTATTTTTTATTTTTTATCCTAGAACTGCCTAGATACCTTGTTATTTTAATTCTAAAGTCACAAGCACGACAGGAAACATGTTCCACCCACCCACTTCACTTTAAAATCTCTCTCGATGCCGCACTTGAATTTTGAACGGTACAAAGAGCACCACAAGAAATGGAAACATGACATCACTTCCCTTTGCCTGTGGTTAAGCTGACGGGAACTTAAACTTACCACGCACGCAAATCAGAAAGTAGCATAATTTCTCGTGCCTGCCTAGGAGACCATATGCAATCTGTCTTTGTTGAGTAAACGCTGAAAATCCATTTGCATGAAATTATAACGTGTTTTAAAGAGAGATAGATAAATATTAGTGATATATATATTAATAATATTAAATTTATGTTATTACGTATTAAAATTATATTACCATATATCATTTCCTCTTTTCATTTATTAAAACAGAATCCTTTCTTAAAAAAGATTCACTCAATGAAATAAAAATCATTTGTATTATATATATAGTATATAATTACTAATCATATTTGAATAAGTTACAATATAAGTTAGAGATTTTCTAAAACTTACCCGTGGCTAGTAATATTATTCTAAATATAATTGTCAGTTATTTAATAGCATAGATACACGTTATTTAATGATTGTTTTCTCTATTTAGTTGTTATTTGCATTGCCTGGCCAACATGTGAAAACTAGGACCAGCAACTTTGGAATTGGTTGTGCCGAGAAATGAATCATTCATATTCAAACATGGAAAAGTCTCTTTAAAAACCTAATTTCCCTTTCCGCAAGTAATTCGGTTCTCCTGTCTTTATCAATCCAAATAGAGTCTACATTGGGGGAGATTTTACAATCTTGTCTTTTATTTTGACGAAACTAATTATATCTATTATCTTATTATTTATTTTTATATTTTAAATCTGAATTATTAATTCAGAGATTATTTAATGATTCAAATTTAAAACTAATTAAATCAAATATAAAAAGAATGATAATATCGATCTTATTTTTATAAGATGACGAAAGCATAAAAAAATCTCTATATTTAATCTCGTATTAGCTTGTTAAAATTTACGCTTAACATTGAATATACCAACTATCATATTTAATGAGTATTTACGTATCAAATTTATTGTCTCGTACATTTTCCGATTAGATGTTTTTCCCACCTGTAAGTCATTATTTCGACGTCTGTTGAATCACTGAGGAATTTGCGGCAGAGACGCAAGGGCCAAGGGGGGAGGAAAAAAGAATGAGATAAAGGACAAAAATTTCAGGCGTGAGTTGCGAGAAACTTTCACATTTCCCCATTCACTTCGCGTAAAGAAGAGTCAAACTTTGGTCAACCTTGACCTTTTCCCTCTGAAGGTAGTCATTCACTTGCAAATTATCAATAGACAATATGAATACTCTACAAAGTTTATTATCTACCTCATATATAAACAAGGTCTCGAGTGTGGACGGTGGTTCAAAGATATTCATCGGAAGTAACCATCTATATATATATATATATATATTGTACTTCTTAAATCTATAGAAAGATTTTATAGTTTTTTGTGAAACTTAGTTATGAAGAAAATGTTTATTATTTGTCAATTTGGGCGTATAAGTCTTAGTTATACAGTGATGATTTTGTACTATGGTGTTTTTATCATAGTATTTATCACATTATTTAATAGAAAACTAGAAAACTTGGATAAGAGAAAATGTAGTTCTTGAGAACATATGAATTAAAATGAGATAAAAGTAATGCATATATTTGCATATGAGGAAGTATATTTGATACTTAATCCAAATTTATTAGCCAAGTCATGAATTCGATTATCTAGACTTAATTATCACAATCCAGACCGGTCTTCAATCGAGCCACCTAACTTAATTTTTGAGTCTGTGCAATTGAAATCACCTGGCAACATCAAACCACCTCAAGAGATCTACACTACGCTATGCCGAGCCATAGTGGTCTCGCTGTAGGTACTAAGCCAAGTGAGGTGGTGGTTAGGGCTAGGGTTTGCTAGGATTTTGAAGGGGTAATTGTGTTTTGTTGTTTTTAGATATGTTTTTAATTTATGACTTTGGTTTTATTCCAAGTATGGTCAAACAAAATAATAGTTATCATCTTTTATTCTATTTCTTGAAAATTGCAAAATTTATTATTCTTGCCTTTGGGGTTTCAATTTTCATGGATAAAGTGGTTATATTATTTGTATTTTAATTATCTAAATATAGGCGAGATCAGCATAAAAGAAATTTATAAATCCTATATATTCAATGACCCAAATCATCATTTCTATATAGATTGAATATATAAAATAATGAGACGGTTCAAAAGACAACTTTGTATATACTTCTTTTCTTCATGAAAAGGTTTTAATTATTAAGAACATTAATATATTTATATACAAACACTAAAGTTGGTAAATCTTTTCGAAAATATTTCTTTCATTAATTTTTTCAAAGGCGCAACAGTTCTAATCATAACCCACCTTTTTTCTCTATAAAAATGATACGATTAATTGAAATTACCAAATGGATTGAGTTTAAGCGTACTAACCAATCTTAACTATGTTGAGGCACTTTATGTTATTTGTATTTAAATGTTACTCCTACGTGTATAATAATTATGACTCCGGCGTAAATATCTTGTGATACACAGCTGGTAGATTAACTTCAAAGGCACTATTACGAAATGCTAATTCACATTATCAATGTGATGAAGGAAAAAAATAATAATAATATAGCAATCTCAAAATATCTACAACTAAAGCAAAGTGAAATTTAAATAAAAATTTGGCTTAGACCATACTCAAAAAAAAAAACCATTTAAATTGCATAATCACGTGCATCATGGTTGCAACAATAATCCATTATTCACACCAGTTACGAGGTTCAATCCAGTTCAGTGAAGAATGCGTTTAAGCAACATCCTCTCTCTGCATTCTTTTCCAAATTGTCTGTTCATGCAGTACACTAGTCTCTGATCACTAGTAGAAGTAATCTAGTAAAAATTTTAATTTATTCGATAAGAACCTTTTCAAGATTGTATTAAAATAATTTATTCTCAGCTTTCGATACTCCAACGAGCGGGGCGTGGAAAGGAATTAATGCATCTTTAAGGAAAGGAGAGGTAACTGACAAAAGAATTAACAAAAAGAAAAAAAAAAAAACTTAGAGGATAAATTATAAATATATTACCTATTTTTACTTCGTATATACTTCATCCTTTATAGAACTCCAAAAACTTTTTGTAAAATATACATTTAATTTCTTATATGACTATATAATTCTTGTTTTTATGTATTTTATTTTGTTAAATTTAACGATACATTTGGTTCGTAAGAATATATTTAAAACAAAATTGAGATTTTGAATTTTATTCACATTCCCATGTTTTGAAGTGTATTTAAAAGATAGAATCGCGATTTTTTTAAATCAATGATTATGACTTTAAAGGAAAATCTAATGTTACCTTTGAAGGGCTGAATTGTGATTCTATTTTGCCATCATCTATTAGAATTTAATTATTTAACTTTCAACCTAAAATATATATATATTTAATAAGTAAGACATTTTTTTCATGAATACAATTATATATCAAGGCCATTGTAGCATATTAGCATGAATATTGATCTTCTAGCAGAATAAACCAAATTATAATACATAATATTATTGGTAAAAAAAAAAAAAACCCTATTATATAACCATTCTATTCCATTTTAAATATGTTACAAACCAAACATAATGTTAGAATGGAATTGACAATTTTATTAGCATCTAAAAAGACAGGAATGACTATTCCAATCAATTCCATCCTTTCAACAAAACATGACATTAGTGATTTCTTATTATTTTATCAAAGGGCAAAATAAATTCAAATATGGTCTAAATAGGTTTCTTTAAAGATTAGAAATTTAGATGCACAAATTCAAAGATAGGAAGCTAAGCATATATAAAGTAAATATAAGAAGATATTTTTGTAGTTTATCCAAAAATTTCTAAAAAAAAATTCTATGCTATCGATGAATTAATTGTTGAACTCATTTGTTGTTTATTGAAAACATTCGACTTTTTGGGGGGGGGGGGGGGGAAAGAAAAAGGAAATCTTCAACTTACCTTCGAAAATGTTTAAAACTCGATAAGACAAGGCAATGGTGGCTGTATAGCTTCTCCTGAAATTTTCCTATTAATCCATAACTTCATCTTTAACTCTTTTATTAATAAGACTTTATGACTTAAAAGGCTTAGTGTCTCCTTTTTATGTTAGTTTGGTATAAGAGGATGGTTTGGAAATTGGATTAGATTAGATTGGAATAGGATAGACTGGAATTAAGATTTGAATTATGAATCTATTCCCATGTTAAGAAATGACTAAGAAATAGAATGTGTTATAGTAATATTTGTCAAAAATATGATTAATTATTAATTAGAATGAAAATTAAATAAATAATTTTAAGTAAAAATAAATAATGGAGAGAAATAGAATTGGGATTCCGTATTCTTAGATGTCAAATCAAATTTCTCCTTTTGAATCATAATCATCGACTCTACAAGAACATAAATGCAATTTTTCCTTATAAATAAACTTTTAAATATAAAGAAAGAAAATTAAATCTAGAATTACGATTCCATTTTGATCCATTATTGCATACTAAACATTAAAGTTTAACACCTTAAGTTTCCATAGAATCCTAAAGGCAATCACTTATGATTTAAGCAATCATTTAACATTGTACTCAATTGAATATTTTTTAAAAACATTTATGGCTTAATTGAAATTCTAAAAAGATTTTAATTCAACCAACACCATAAAGGTATAGGAATTCTTTAACCTCCTTTCAACCAGTAATCTCATATTGACTATTTTAGTCACTGAGAGTAATATTACACGTAAGAATGTAATCGGGGCGGGTTTAGGACAGGTAAGGCAATCCCAAAACCTATCTCGTAACTTGTAAAGTGCCTCAAAATCTTCTAAGATTTTGTGGTATTACCCGAAGCCTATCCAATAAACCCATTGGGAAACCTAGTGCCTAAATCCAAAATCTGTTTTTCTTTTTTTTTTTCTTTAATGATAAGTTATATAAATTTAATTACATAGATTATGGAATGTAAAGATTAGGAAAAGTAAAACACTAAAAATCTATAGATGCAAAGTAGTACTATGAATCAGCAATAAAATGTTGAACTAAAAATTATTCAAAATTTATTTCAACAAACAATAAGCTCCTCGTTTTTGTTACAAGTAAAGAAAACCTCTAAAACTATAACTTGATCAAATCCAATTGCTTTTTTATTAATTAAAAAAATACTTTTAGACTATGTAAACAAAATAATAGCATACATTATAATATGAATATTTTTATAATTATCATCTAAATAGTTTTACCCTACAATAAGAGGGGAAAATGCTTTCTTGTTCACAAAAAATAAAATAAAGAAATAAATGAATAGGCCGTAAATAAGATAGTGGTATCTATAGGCAAAGCAAATTTGATGCTTGCATATCAAAATACAGCAGCATCTCCACAATAATGTAAATCTAAAACGATCAACATTTTGTTTTATTATATTAGATTTATTGTAATTAATCTAATAACATCATGTCCATACTTAATTAAAAACATGAAATCCAAGAACTTGCTAGTTTTTTAACTGATGATTTCTATTTCTTATAGTATATAATACTTGAGTTACTTTTTACTTAGCAGCGAGTTTCCTAATAGGTTTTTTAAAAAACCTAGAACCTATCTAAAAATCTTATAAAGTTTTTAGACATTTCCCAAATCCCTTCTCAAAACCTTATTGGGAAATACCCCCAAAGGTTTTTATCAGATCGAGAACTCTGTTAAAACCTATCAAGTTCCATCCCTAATTGCACATCTCGTCTCAATACATTAACAATATTAACATTACAATCAACTTAAGTGAAAAATATTGTTTTTCTATTTTTTTTCTTTTTTCCGATTGGTTTATCTTACAGCATCTGAATTTCTTTACAATGTCAAAATCCTAAAATAAGATATAGTAAGCAACAAGTTTCCAGCTAACCACTTCTATCTCAAAATTGCGGAGACGCTCCCACTTTTATATTGGGACTATAACCTTCGGTGCGGGCGTCACAAGTTTTGTGACCTTTTGACGTTGCCATTACCCTATATGCGAAACCTAAAAGAAAATCAAAAGACAACCCAGATGTCATTTCTGATACAACAGTTTGTTTGGTTATAGTTTCTGGTTAGGCAAAAACATCCTTTTCCCATGTGGTTATATTTAGGAGCACACGAGTAATTCTATTATACAGTGTATTCACTTAAACCCTATTGGATCGATTAAGTTTTGAATAGATAATTATAGTTATAGAGTAGGTTCCAAATAATACTTTTCAAAAACCTATTCTCACAGAATAAGGTATGGATAAGAAGTCAAATATTTTATATTTACTTTGAAATCTATACTTTGAAATATATAAAGTATAGGTTTTAAAATCTCTACCCTATAATAGCAATTAAATAAAATTAATAAATAAAGCATACCTTGACCAAAAAAATAAATAAATGATACCGTCTTATTAAAATAAAGTAAAACCCATACTATTAAAAATCTTAAACTCAATGTTTGTTAGTCCCTTTCCTTCCATTTTTCATTTTTAGTCTTTAGTCCATTGTTGTTTTCTTCTTACTTTTTTCTCCTTTGCTAAATCTATCAACTAATATAACTTGTTTTCTGTAATAGAATAGTTTCTTTATTTGACATTTGACTAAGGATTTGGAATTATTACTAGAGTAAAATTTGATTTTTTTAGAGTATAAGAAAATTATTTTAGTAATGTATCTACCTTGAGGAAGAAAAATATTTTAATTTGATTTTATGTTTTATTCCATTTTACATGTTATGTCTTCATTTATTATGGTTAATTATTTGATTCTATATTATTATCACATATATAATTACTGAATTATATAATTATGTGAATCTTTTATTCACATTTTAATAAACTTCGTAGATCTCACATTAAGTACAATATTTACTGCTTTCATTTTGTTAAATGGTATAATTAATTCCTTAAATATCTATGCAATGTAATTATTACAAAATGAATATTTTATTTACACACAAAAAATGTTTTGTATGATACTTTTATAAAAATTCATTCATAATAATTGTTAAAGAAACATTTAAGAAAGAAAAAGTTAGTCAAAAATAAACCCCAATGTACTTCATTCATTAGCGTCATTTGAAATATTAGTTAAATTGAGTAATTACTTTTAGAAAAAAAGGTTAGATTTGTTTTATATTTCAAAAAAATAATCATATTGAAATTTATAAAAAAAAAAAAGAATTTATAGATTCTATAATGTACCCTGTATCATGTATAGTTTACAAGGTATAGGATACAGAATGATTCCAAGGTGCCATAAGATAGGATACAAGTAACAAAATTTCGGAACTTGTACTTATAAAGTAGGATACAAATAGAGCCCGTCCATTACCCACCTTGTACCCACTCACCCCTAATTATACTCAATATCCTTTTACTTTATATTTGATTCACTTTATAAAGAACTAAGACAGTTGGCAAGACTTTAAACTTACTAATGACATAGGTTTTATCTTTAAGCTAAGTGACGAGTATGGGGAGTTAAGTCTATGAACTTAGAATGACCTAAGGAGATTTGGCACGGTAGATTTAGGATCAGGACCATTAGATTGACTTGTTTGCTTGCCACCTTTCTTAGGTAAGCTAATGCACTCATAGAGGCTCCCCATAGGCCTAAACAACAAGAGCCAAGAATCTCCCAATAGGATGACTCATCGTGGTCATCAATTAACAACATGACTCAATGAACATTGTCTAGAGCCTAACTCTACAAGTATCTCAAAGCTTCTCCTTGTTTAGGACAATTTTCAGCAATTCAAAGAAACAATATAATAGGGTGCTATCATACTACCATCTAGAAAGATCAAACACTTAGAACCAAGAATACACCACCTCTCATCAAAAATAGTGGTGTTGATGCTCCATTGATCATCTATCTGTCATTAGTGTGTTCGAACTCCCTAACTCTGCCTACTCATATTCTTTACCTCTTTCTCTCTAAGTCATTATTTCTATGTTATTCCATGCTACTCCTCTTAAGCCATGCATAATGTGAGATGCATATTGAATGCAAGTGGCCATTACAATTGAATCCTTTCATCTACAGACTTCGTAAAGAAAAATATAATAATCATTCCCCTCTCATAAAGCTATTACACATTTAGTTTGTGGAATATCAATTCTATGGAATTTTGTTAGTTTATCTAACAATGAATTGCGATACCATATGTTATATGTAGATTCTACCCCTTAGCTCCCTTAAACATCCTCATGGAGTATTAAGGCTATAGCCTAGCTTATTTCTAAGGAGGAAGACACTCGAGGAAAACAAATTAACATGTGCGCACTTGGTAGCTTTACATAAGTATAAAAGGGCACCGTAGAAGTGAAGATCAATCAACAGCTGTCTTAATCTCAACAATCCCATGCAACTTAAGGGATTTGCATTTGTTAGAAGAGATCTGCCTCCTAGTATGAAACATCCAACACTCACTTATCTCTATCACGATAGTAGGAGTACCAGCTATTAAGGATTGCCATCCATGTGGCTAGATCCTAAGAGCCATCTTCAACCTATAAAGCCCCTTAGATGTCTTCATAGACTAGGATTGCTCTTTTAAGACTTAAACCTTCTACATCAATCTTAATGCACTTTCTAAACTCTAAACTTCCTTAGACGCTGATATTTAAGGTTTTTGATATCTTTTAAGCCATTGAACTAACACGAGCATCAAAGTGTATGTACTGGAGCCACCTCTATTACCTACTTAGCTCACGTACTCTCTTTTACAATGTTAAGACCAAACCTAAAACTAGATGGGCAAGCCCAACGGAAACTTCAAACATCAACACCATCGTACCACCTAATATTACCATTCATTTTTCATTCTTTCACCATTTCCTCTTTATACCATCAAGACCTTAGCATTAACCTAATCAATAGCCACAAGGCCCTAACTACAACATTACTTGCAATTACTTACATGGCCATTACACTATTGGCACCACTTCTTTACATTGCACAAATACAATTAATTCACTACCTGTCAATACAAATGTAAACAACTATGGACCATCAAACTTAGTAGATCCATTATATCCATGAGATACAAACAAACCCATGTGAACTAGTTAGCATCGAACCATCAACTCAGCTAACATGGAACCAACATACTTATGAATTAACTTATGTCAAACCATCATACCCTTGTGACATGAGCACATAACCATTATTGAACTTAGCTAAATAAACTATGCAAATCAAAGCCATAAAATAAACTATGTTAATAATATAAGAGAACAATAGGTTTATTCTTCATTTTAGCTCAATTGATCAAGCTATACTTTGATTGACTAGATTTAGCAATTTATGAACTTTAAATTCTTAAGGAAGTTCCTATCTATTGAATTTTTTGTTTGGTTGACATTATTCTTATTTCTCCAGCACAAATCCTTAAGTAAGTCTTTAACTAAATGTAAGAGATAAACTTGAACCTTATGTTATGTGTCTAAGAGAGCGACAAATGCCCTCCACTTTGTTTCTTGGATGTGTTTGTTGTTCTTTTTGATCATCTATGCACACACACACACACATACATATATATATAGTATGTATAAATGTCGAAATGGATCAAATTTAAAGTAGACCTTGATTATGCTTGCTAACTTTGCTATTCAATAATTAGATGTACATGGTGTGTTCCGCATCCTCCTAATATAAGGCATGGTACATGGGGCATAAACATTGAATGTTTCCTCTTAATGTAAGGTAGGATATACAAATTATTGACCAATTAGCTATAGCTAATAAAGTCGAATGTAGGATGAAGTGATTAACTAGGACATGGTATGGCCTGGTCCTAATGTAGTGTAGGGTTTACAAATTATGGACTAATTAGCTATGGCCATTTAAGCTAAGCTATGAAGTTAGTATGAGGTTAGTTAAGGGATAGTTTAGGCACCCAAGCTCATATGGGATATGAAGATTATAGTCTTGTTATCTTTAGGTCTCACAAATTATTGAGAAATTAGAGAGAAGTAATTACTCGAAGCACTTATCACCTCTCAAGAGGCATGACGATGAAGCTACGGACTAACCGGTAGAGACTATAATGGTTGAGAAGTGGAAGGAAGCGACTTATATTATTAAATATAATCTAATTGAAAATGTAAACCAAGAGTATAATTATTATTGTATTTAGTTGCATACTTATATGCATTTTTATTTATGATTATGCATGCCATATCAATATATATATATATATATATATATATATATATAACCATCAACATTGTTTATATTTTTTTGCTTCCATTGCTTAGTAAAACTCCAAACAAGGACAAAATAAAATTATAAAATAAGAGAAAATAATAATATAAAGTATAAAGTAAAGTATTTTACGAAAAGGACCCAAATGGTATTATAAAAGTTAAGCGAGGCCAATTTGGGCATGAGTTTTGTCTGTGAACCCTAGGTATTTAAGCTCCTTTTCCCTTCTTGAAACACTTTTCCTTTCCCTACACATGCAGCAGTTGGTCCTTGGGGTTTTTGCATGAATCTTGATGATAGGAAGCGAATACAACAAGTTTAAGCAAGATCAAGTCAGGAAAATCATAAATAAGGCTAAGGAATGCCTTTTTAACTTATAGTTTAGGCATTTTCTTTAAGGGAACTCCTCCATTTTGTGTAGGACAACCCCAAAAGGAATTTGGGAGGCCTTCTTAGGAGTCCTACAGCGGATCTCATGTGGTGAAAGCGATTTTAAGAGCATGTTACATCAAGGTAAGGTGGTATAGTAGTATTTCTTTGAGTTTAGCAAATATTCTTTAAGGAATTTCATTTTCTACGTAAGGCAGCGGGTAAAACAAATTTAGTACAATCCTACATGAGTCCTACAGCGTATTTGTGGTGGTGGATGGGTTAGAAACCAATTACAACAAGTATGATTCTGATCATGCATACTTTATATGTGTTGTTTCGACAGGTTGTGTATTGAATGGTAGATTTAAGATGAGATGTCATTGTAAGAGTGTTTTTATTTAAGTTTTTGAGTGGTATGGAGTGTTTTGTTGTCGAGTTATTAATACAGGAGTGGTAATACACAAAAACAATAGAAGAGGGGTTATGTATGAGGGATGAAACACCGCTGCAATTTATAGAATTCGGTAGATTGTAGTTAGCGTCTGGATGCCCTGTGCAATTCTACACCTTTCAACTGTGGCATCTGGACGTTAGTTGAACTAGCATCAAGATGCCATAATCCCTGGTACGTGCAATGACATTTCATCGAGTTCCAAGGTGTTTTCTAACTATGTTCTTTTGTACTAAAACCTTTCCCAAACAATCCTAAACGTGTTTTGACATCCTGACTTATCTTAAACCCAGCTTATCCTTATAGAAATCCTACGAACCTAAAGTGTTGAGTTGCAAGTGAGTGAGTGTTGTATTTCTAGGAGAAAAGTTGGAGCTACATAGGCTTAGAAGCTAAGTAAAGGTGTTGTTTCTCTTGTGAACAGGTTATGAGGCACCTAGTATGGATTTTGAACAAATGTTACAATCAAGTATAGGGTCTGTTTGTTGTTTGTATGTATAGGATTAATAATATTAGATGGACTTAATGAAAACTCAACTTAAAAATAAGTGTGTTGCATTGCTTAGCTGAGCTCAAAGGATTAGGAGGACCAGACCTTAAGGTGGCACCCTAATGATCTTAATGTGATGGTATCCTACTTACAGTCTCATTTTGAAATGATATGAGTAGATTAGGTATTCCTTAATTGCTAGGGTATTAGGGAGAACCTAATACCAATACATACATACATATATACATACATACACATTAAATGCATGAGCACATGTGCGTGTGTTCACACACATACGCACACACATATATTTGAATTAGCTATTGTATGTGCTCATGCATTTAATGTATGTTCATGTGCTTGTGGTTGTACCCTATATTGAGCTTTTTCTCACCCCCTAGGAAATTCTTGTTTTTAGATGCTAGAACACGTATTGGTGATTACAAGGACTATTATAATAAATATGGATACTATGGCAAGGATGCTAACTATTTTGATTATTATTATTATTATGACTATGGAGATGGTTTGATATAGTTGCTTTAAGATTGATAAATTTTGTTGGACATATTATCTGAAGTTGTCAGACTTGTTATGTTTCCTTTATTTGTACTTTTGGGTTGTGAGAAGTTACTCCAGACTTCTCCTATTAAGTCCTTTACAATTGTTGTTACATGTTGGTATAAATAAGATGTTAAGTCACTGTTTTTAGTTCTTTGAGATAGTTGTATTTAAATTCTAAACAAGTTTTTACTTTCAATGAATAAAGTGGAAATTTTTGTTATTATGTAAATTTTAGTGATTCGAGGATGTTTATGACATCCTTGGAATGTGGTATTGGAGTTATTACAGGTGTTTGGAGATAAATGAAGTATGTGATAATATTAGCAAGTGATTTTAGATGTCTAACGTGTTAATAAATTATAAGGATACATGATAGATTGTAATTTTCGAGGTTCTAAGGTGTTACAGCTTTAGTGGTATCAAAGTTGATGGGAATCAACCTCTAACCATATCCAAGCTAAGGCCTATCAATGCTTACTGAAGCTAAACTGCAACCAAAAGGACGAAAGGAAAGAAGATGAACACTCAGCATCTGGTCTATCGTCAGTCAAAGTGTCAAGAGATCATATAACAGAGTAATCGGAACTAAAGAACCACTCAACACATCAAAGAGGGACTCGTGCCAACTGATTCTATGATTAGGCAATTATGGGCCGACCTCTCCGGTGTCTTGACCAAGCCACGCGAGATGTTAGGGATCCCTTCCCGAACCCATACATCCAACTACCAACCTCATCTGATTCGGATACTCCTCCTCCTAAGACATGCCGAGTAACTGCATGCCGAGTTCTATAAAACGCATAGTTTTGTATTCTTATACATGTTTTCTCTTTTTATTTTATTTATCGGCTCAATTCTTTAGGGTTTAAAGCCTTGTACTTTATTTACAATTTTGTTACTAGGGTTTAGGACTTGCTATAAACAACAACATTTGTACTTAGATAGAACAATAAAGATAGATACAGACATATAGTTATACAGAGATATATGTAAAGAGTGAAACTTTCCTCTTTTCGGGCAAGGCCATACTTGAGTTAGCATTTACCGGATTATCGAGTGTTGATTATACTCTTTAATCATCCTTGCGTTCTTATCAATCTTGTTCTCAGATTATAGTGAACCCCTTCATTTGAACTGGTTAATGAGTTGCATCAAACTCTATTTTGAGCTCAAACCCCTAATCGTGTTTGTATCTTGATAAGTTATATCCATTCACATTCACCGTTAAAACCCTTCCTATTCTTCGTACCTATTTTCCTTTTGAATACCCATTCTTATTCTTTCATTCAAGATCCGCTGCCATTTCTTTCTTATCTCAATCCCATACCAAAAGCCTTATGTTTAAAATCTAAATCATAGACAACCTAAGTTCAAACCTTAATAGAAGTAAGTCGTGAATCAAAGAGTTATAATCTAATTATATTGATGAGATGAGTAATATGTAACGTTGTATTGAGTTTTGTTCTTAAAGTAGTTTATTCTACTTATGTTCTTAGTAATCTTTTCTTGCCTAGTTTCTTGTATAATGTATCTAAGTTAACTAACCCCTTTCCTTTTTTACCAAACTTACATGACTTCATTCATGTGCTTCCTTTTGTAACATGCCTAAACATGGTGTTACTTCAAATTCTTCCTCACATCCTCATGGGTGGTAGGGACACTACCATAAACTGCATCCCTCTGCCAAATCAAAACTAGGTTAAGATAGGCTTGCTACCTCAAGGGCAGCAACCTCTACCACTAGCCCAAGGCCAACCTACCCTTGGCCAAACTCAATCCCAGCAAACTTAAGGCTAAGAGTAGACCTTTACTCCCTAGGGCATGCTTACCCCACACCCAACCCAGCCTTAGTATGATCAGGGATAGAGATTAAACATAGTAACCACTGCTCAAGTTCTGAATTCGATGAATGCTATGATAGGGTACTAATGCAACAACAGTAGTAGATTCAAAGGGATATGCTAGTCATACAGGTGAATGTTGAGATTTAGAGGCAAAAAAGGCAAGCTGCCATGGACGTTGGTATAAGTGGGGGTATTGGCAGGAATACTTTTGATCGGCTTGTAAAGATCACCCATGACTTCCACCTTGATCCAAATGATCTAGTGAGAGATGAGGAACCGATCACTGAGGTGGAGAAGTCCTTTGCAATGGTAGAAGTACCCAATAATAAGAAGGTGACCTATGCTACTTTCTTTCTAAAGGGTTCTACAACTTAGTAGTAAGAGAGTACTCATAAGATAAATAGGAATGCAGTTGGTCCCATCACTTAGGAAGGGTTTAAGCAATTGTTCTTTGATAAGTTCTTCCCTAGCAATAACAAGGAACAAATGGAGCTCACTTACTAGACCCTGTAGCAAGGTAACCATTCAGTGTCAAATTGTGAGGCAGAGCTGAGTCGCCTAACCCATTTCCTGCCAAAACTAATCAAAAGAGATGAGAGATCATGTACTAAAAGATTTATCTTTATTTTAGAGCTTGAGCTACAAGAGACGATGGTAGGGTTTAGGGGCACTTATGCTGAGACAGTAGAGTAAGCTAGAAGTGTAGAGTAAGGCATGAAAAGGAAGGAAGAGGAAGGCCTTAGGTACGAGGCCTATGCTAAGTTATAGGCCACTTAAGTGATTTAAGAGACCTGCATTAGGTATTATGATTAAGGAAAGTGATAGAGCTGATGATGTGGTTAGCCCTAATGCTAACCTGACTACCCTTCCTAGTGCTGGCTAGGTGCACCTGCTATTATGAACCACATGATGTTGCAGAGTGTAAGCAGGCTCTAAGTGCTTATTTTCCTTGTGGTAAGACTGGACATGTCAATAAGGACTACAAAAAGTTTACTCTTCTACACTAAGGTTTTTCTTTCCATTGTAGTTAGAGAGATCATCAAATAACAGAATGCAAGGACGTTGGGAAACAGACCGTACAGATTACTCAACTTGTTGCTACTCAAAAAATTACTAAAGCTATTCAACCTCAGGTAGGACCCTGCCAAAGAGCACTGACTTTAGTCTTCACGCTCTAGCAGTAGAGTCAAAGTCAAGAGACTACTTAAGCAAATACTTTAGCAAGTACGCTTACTATACTTAATTGGAGAGTACATGTTTTATTTGATATTAGAGCATTCCAATCTTGTATTGCCAAATTTGTGGTGAATGCTTGTATGTTATGTGTTATACTTCTTTATACCCCATTGATTATGAATACACCTTTAGGGAGTGAAATTGTTCTAAGTAAAGTACGTCAGGATATAAAGATTGAAGTTGAAGGGAGGGTTTTACCAACTGACCTATTGGTATTATGTCTGTTAAACTTCAACATAATCTAAGTATAGAGTGGTTAGTAAGACACCATGCAACTATTGACTATCACAACATGGTGATCACTTTTGAGCCTCTAAAAGAAGTACCTTTCTAGTATCAGGAAGAAAGTCAAAGGCTACTGAACTGTATTGATTATGAGTTGTGGGGAAAACCTATCCTATCAGCCTTGAGTACAAGGAATAGTAAATAGCTAAAGTCAGAACAAGTGCTAGTGGTACATGAATTCTTAGACGTCTTTCCAAATGATCTATCTGGTTTACCACCTGATAGAGAAGTAGAGATTAAGATAGACCTAGTAGTAGACACAAAGCCCATTTCAAAACTGGCATATAGAATGGCACATACTAAACTTATAGAGTTGAAGATGCAACTGTAGGAGTTATAAGATAAGGGTTTCATAAGACTGAGTTCATCTTCTTAAGGAGCTTCGATTCTTTTTGTAAAGAAGAAAGACGGGGGTATGAGTATGTGTATAGACTACAAGGATCTGAATCAGGTGACAATTAAGAACATGTATCCACTTCCCCAAATTGATGACTTGTTCAACTAATTGCAAGGGGCACGAGTTTTCTCAAAGATAAACTTAAGGTTAAGTCACTACCAGTTGAAGGTAAAAGTAGAGGATGAGGAGAAAACAACTTTCTATACTAGATACGGGCTATACAAATTCCTACTTGTGCAGTTCAATCTCACAAATGCACTTACAACATCTATGCATTTGATTAACAGAATATTAAGATATTATCTAAACAGGTTTGTAGTGGTTTTCATAAATGATATTCTCATTTACTCTAAAAACATAGCAAAACATAAGTGGCATTTGAGGATTGTATTTAGTAAACTCAAAGCAGATATGCTAAGTTTAGTAAGTGCGAATTCTGGTTGGATCAAATAGCCTTTTTAGGTCACATTGTAAATAGTGAAGGCATATTAGTGGATTTGGAGAAGATTAAAGTTGTAGTTAAGTGGCTAAGACCGGAAACAATAATTGAGATCAGAAGCTTTCTAAGGCTTGTAGGGTATTATAGGAAGTTTTTGGAAGGGTTCTCAAGGTTAGCAATGCTCTTGACTCAATTGACATAGAAAGGGATAAAGTTTGATTGGGATGACAGATACAAACAGAGTTTTCAACAGTTAAAGGAGAGACTTGCAACGGCTCTGGTATTATCTCTACCTTGCATTAAGGAAGAGTTTGTGACCTACAATGACGCCTGAATTCAGGGACTAGGGTATATGTTGATACAAGATAGCCAGGTGATAGTGTATGCCTCGTGTTAACTTAAGCTATATGAGAAAAACTACCCAATCCACGATTTGGAGTTGGCAACAATAGTCCATGCCTTAAAACCATGGAAGCATTATCCGGTAGGGGAAAGGTGCAAAGTGTATACTAATCGTCTAAAATACTTCTTCACCCAACGAGATCTGAATATGAGACAGAGAAGGTGGCTAGAGTTGATAAAGGGCTACGACCTGGACATATAGTACCTCTCAAGAAAAGCAAACATTGTAGCAGACGCTTTAAGTAAGAAGTGGCATGGGAATCTAGCTAGTATAATAATGATGAAGAGATTGTTGCTAGAGGACATGAGACAACTAGAATTGGAGATTTTGACCAAAGAAGCAAGTGTCAGGTTAGCAAACATTCAAGTTTAAACTACAATAGTAGATAGGATTAAGATGGCTCAAGCTCAAAATAAAGTTATAGAGGAGATAAAAGGGAAAATGAAAGTGGGAAAGGTAGCAGAGTTTACAATGAATGTAAATGGGGTGCTCAGGTATAAGGGTTTGTTATATGTACTAGTAAGACCAAAGTTGAAGAGTGAGTTATTAAAAGAGGCTCACTACTCAGGATACACTATATACCCGAATACTACGAAGATGTATAGAGACCAAAAGACATATTATTGGTGGAATAATATGAAGGGGGAGATCACAGAATATGTGTCAAGGTGCTAAACTTATCAACACATTAGAATTAAGCATCAAAGGCAGGCAAGTGATCGTAGACCGACTAAGTAAGCCTTGTGCAATTAATGTGTGTTCATATGCTTCTGTTTGTACCTTGTACCGAGCTTTTGCTTACCCCCTAGGAAATTCTTATTTTTAGATGCAAGAATAGGTATTGGTGATTACGAAGACTATTGCAATGAGTATGGATACAATGGTGAGGGCGCTAACTCTTTTGATTATTATTATGACTATGGAGATGGTTCAATATAGCTGCTTTAGGATTGAGAAATTTTGTTGGACATATTATTTGAAGTTGTTGGTTTGTATTTTTGGGTCATGATAAGTCATCTAAGACTTCTCTTGTTATGTCCTTTACAGTTGTTGTTACATGTTGGTATAAGTGAAACTTCAAGTCACAATTTTTAGTTCTTTAAGATAATTGTATTTAAATTCTAAACATGTTTTTAATTTTAATGAATAAAGTGGAATTTTTTATTGTTATGTAAATTTTAGGTGATTTGAGGATGTTTAAGACATCCTTAGAATATGGTATTAGAGTTATTATAGGTGTTTGGAGATAAATGAAGTATGTAATGATGTTAACAGGTGACAAGGACTGGCTTAAAAGGGAGGAAGGGGGGCGAAGGGGGGCATAGAGGCCTTAGCCCCCTAGCCATTAGAATTCTCTTGAGAATTTGTATTGAATCACAATGAAATTTTAAGGAACAACCCATAGCCTACCAACTAGTCCAACATGAAAGAGCATTACTACACACTGTTTATTCTTTCCCACATTATACAATTTAAGTTAGTTGCATTGAAGTCTATCATCATTCATTACAACATCAACGTGAAACTTAAATTGCAATTCAAATTCAAATTATGATACTTTAGTATTGGTTAATCTTGGTTTGGTTGTAAGCCCCAAAGTTCAACCAAGTAACCGTAAGATTGAACTTAGAACCCAAGGTTTAGGGCGATCGGCTAAAGAATCCGATCACACTCAAATTATAAACTATTTTGCAAAATACCAGTAAAAATGACCCTGTAAACTTAAATTTAAGAAAATGAGTAGTAAAATAGGAGGCTATAAAATTTTCAAATTTTAAGCATAATAACTGCTAATTACCGAAAAGGCAAAAAGTGTAATATAATAACTAATAAATTAGTAGAGATAGATTATATGTATACTAAAAATTTTAGAATGACCAAAATAATATTTAGGAATGTTCACGTGTACCCTACATGTATTTACGTGTAGATAAAAATACGCGTAATTTCTAAAATTGGCCGAAACTAAGTAAATAATTAAAGAAAAATACAAAATAATTATAAAAAAATCAGAAAAAATCAGAAGAGGATAAGCTGATGCAAGATCAGATTGTGGTCAAAAAAAGAAAAATTGACCAATAAAAATTGAACAACTTAAAAGTCAAAAATCAAGGAAATTGGACAAAATCTTGTCAAATTAATGCATAATAATTACAAAAATCGTCTATAAATAGCAAGAAAAATTCAGAAGCTCATTTGGACAGATACAAATCAGAGAAAATTAGAGAGAGTTGAAAATTCGAGAGAAAATTTAGAAAATAAAAAAAATAAGAAAAACTGTGCAGTTAAGGGTTTTAAAGAGAGCCCACACCAAACGAGGAGCTAGGAGTGGACGGCCACCACCACCACACGGTGGTGGCAGCGCCCAGGCTGGCCGATAAGGCCACGGCGGCCCGCGGTGGCCGGAGCTACCTGAACCGGTGAGTCCAAATTCCAGCCCGATTCTTGTATAATTTTGTAAAATTAGTTATTTTGCCCAGAAAATTATGAAACTTGTTATTCTGAGGTTTTATTGTATGTAGATTTATGGAAAAATATTGATTTAGTTTAATTATTTCTGGAAATATAGGGTCCTTAACAAATTGTTCAAAACCGAGCATGATTAAATCGGAAATTAAATAGGCTTAGGGATGTAGTTTCGGGCTCAAAATTTTTCTGTAGGATGCTCATGTGACATAGAACAGTGCTATGAAGCCATTTTTTTAAAATTAATTTTCGAAATTTTTAAGTTAATTTTTAGCCCTAAAATGATGGAAAAATTGGGTAATTTGGAGTTAATTAGGTGATTAGGATAGTAATTACTGATTTAGATGGTAATTATATGTTTAGGGATGTTAATCTCTGATGTGGAAACTTAATCCTAGTCTATGGAGTGTTAAGTGTAATTAATGAAGGTGTTATGTGGTAAATGTAGAAAATTAGGAATATGTAGAATTGAAAATTAATAAATATGGAAAAATTAGGTTTAATTAGATAATAAAATAATGAAAATCAGAACATAACAAATCTGAAACAAAATTTAATTTTAGGTAATTATATGAAAAATGTAAAAATTTCTCACAACATGAGTAAATTCGGTACATTAATACGGATTTAAGTGTACCGGATGGAATAAAATGCTGACTAGGGGTAGTGATCGTATTTAGGATGTCTGAAAATAATGTGGTTAGTTTCACATTGTGAGTTGAAATAAATTTCTATGGTCCGGGTACAAAACAGTACCTAAAAATCGAACTAGAATCTAATTTAGAAATCGATGCGGAACCTGAACCTAACCCCAAACCTAAAGACTTAATACCTAGATAATTAGGCATATTAAACCTTAAACAAAACCTAACAATAAGCGTTGTAGGATAAAACGAACCTATGATATTTATATGAAAAGCTGAAACCACGTTCGTGTTATAGGGATAACCGGCGATGGCCTGAGCAAATCGAACCTCGAGTGAGCGAGCGAAGAGTCGAGGTAAGTTGGGATTAATACGATGCTGTATTTTGGAGGCTTAAGATTATGCTTGGTTGTGCTTGTTAGATAGTTGAATGTGTGCATGTGCTTGATTATGGGTGATGCTATGATTCTGTTTGTTACTTTGGCACATATTGTATGAATTGTATGTAATGATTGATCACCCTAAACTGGACTTAATCAAATATACGACCAGTAATCATAATCGGACATGCATGCAACCTGTTAGGGGAACTTAGGACTCTCCGGCCAAATACCGACCCCTTCGGAAGGGATAGCGCAGGATTGCAAAATGGTCTCTTCTTCATCCTCAGTCGAACTAAGTGACAGGAGAGGAGGTCGCAGCGAGGGTGAAGGCAGTGGTTCGAATGTAGTCGCGGGAGGAGCAAGGTCTCCATTACACAAGCCTGGGTTTAGTCGTGAGCTGTTGCATTAACGGCAACTCCTCAACCCGGATTAAAGCGGGCGTAATTTCTCTAATCTCACGACGGGCCGGACAACGTCGTGCGATGGCATTTGCTTGCACATGCATTGCATCTAATAAGTGATTGAAAACCTTGTTGTGTTTCTGGTATAGTTTTAAGTCCTCCGTCCTAACTTACTGAGCTGTGGTTGCTCACATCCCTATAGACGTCGTGCAGGTGCTGGCTAAGAAGCGGATTCCAATTACTCTGAAGCTAGCAACTGCTGGATCCTGGGGAGTGAGGAAAAACATGTGAAGAATAAACACATATTTTAAGGTTTAAGCTTTTACTTTAGAACTTCTCATTTTTGAATAATGTAATAACTAGGAAATGTATTACGGAGAAATCTTGTAAACCTTAATTGTAATAATTGTATTATAATATATATATCTTTCCTCACTTTCTTAGAGAAATGATTTATTTAAATTATAAACTGTTTCCTTCAAAGTGGGTTAGTCGTGGACGCCTTGTGTAGATCAGGTCTAAGATAGCGGTTGTAAGGCCAACTTCTATCTTAGGATGGTTTACACGGCGGGGGCTGTTACGACTCTGCCGCTTCGGGGCGTGACATTGGTAAGTTACTAACTAGAATTTTCTTTTTTCCATTTTGAAATTTATGATACTATGATGTCTTTCTCTTATTGTCCATCTTATAATATATTCCTTTAACAATGTAAAGGATTGAAAATTATTATATTAATTATTAAATTAAGCCCATTATTTATTTAAGCTTGACTCCTTAGGCTAAGTGATAGGGCCTAAGGAGTTTGGTCTATATTTGGGATGATTTAAGGAAATTTGGCTTAGTGGGCTTGGAATAGGGATCGTTGGTCCGATCCATCCACCACAACCTTTCTTAAGCAGGCTTATGCACTTATAAAGAACGCTATTAGCCTTAAGCTCATTAACTAGCTCATTCTAGATAACTATAAATTGAGCAAACTCCATCTCATCCGTTAATCACCTAGATAATCCAATGGATGCCATCATGTCGAAGAGCTTATAAATACTTAGCATTTCCTTATCATTTAGGACTCTTAGAGAGATTTAGCTTATTAGGTTCAAAATACGGATCGTTAGATCGATCCGTCCGCCTCTAACCTTTCTCGAGCGAGCTCATGCACTTATAAATAAGGCTACTAGCCTTGAGTTTATTAACTAGCTCATTCTAGATAACCATGAATTGAGTAAGCTTCATCTCATATGTTAATCACCTAGATAATTCGACAAATGCCATCATGCCGAAGAGCCTATAAATACCCAACATTTCCTCATCATTCGAAACTCTTAGAGAAATAGGAGAAACGGAGTTCAACTGTGAAAACTCTACTCTCTAAGATCAAATAATGTTTAGGTAAAGAATTGATCTCATTCGCTCAAGCTATAAGGTAAACGCCTGAGGTCCTTTAAGATTGTCTTGTCTGTTACTTATCCATTTGAAACATTGAGATTTCATGTTCTTCCTCCTTACCTTATTCTCACCTAATCATCTCTTCAAGTGACAATCTTGCTTCACTTCTTTGAAGCTACATTTAGCGCATTACTCACATAGCATGCACATGACCACTCCAATTAAACCCCTACATCTACATTTTGATGACTCCACTAGAGAAGAGTGATTATAGAGACATGGCACCTTCTAAGAAGAGAGTAATTGGCACGTCTAATCCCATATCTCAAGAGCTTGATACTAATGTGGAGCTTATTAAGCAGAATCTACTCCTACCACTTGAGGATACTAGTTAGGACCATTCGGTACCTAAGGCTCCTCTGGATCCTATACAAACAATGCAAGAAGCAACGAGGGTTTTAAACCAATTCATAGCTATGTTCCAGCCCATCCTTACCGAGATGGCTGCCACCACTACTGTGCAACAAGGTATGGCCTTACCAAATCCTATGGTTGTTGTATAGCCAGGCGTTACCACCTCAGCTCAACTAATTAATCCTCCAACTATTGAGGAGGATCTCCATTAAAGAGGAGGTGATGAAACCCCACCCCCTACTGGAACCTACATGACAACCAACTCTTGCACATGAGATTGTAAGAGTCCATTTAGGATGCTCTTCATCTTCACAGGTACCTGCTCCTTCATCCAATCCTACCATCCCAATCTTGGGAGGATCTACTTCTCATCTTAATCTTACCCTTACTCTATCACCTCGTCTACATCTATGGCTTCTGTTCCAAAAACTTCCTTGATAATAAAGGAAGACTTATATGTTTATATGAGAGAAATAGAAGCTAGGTTATCCATGGGAGTACCAAAGCTGAAACTCCCCTATCACCAACACATCACAACAAAGTCATATCCTAAGGACTATGTAAGTTATAAATTCATGCTATTCAATGGCAAAAAAGGAAGTACGAAGGAATACCTCCTAAAGTTTATTGAAACCCTGGAGCCTTATAAGCTTAATGATGACCTAAAGCTTAGAAAGTTCTCTAAATCATTGACAAAGAAGGCATACACCTGGTATGTCAACCTCTCCTCCGGATCGATTGGTTCATGGGGAACTATGTGCAAGCTTTTCTTGGAAAATTTTTTCTCTACCCAAGAACAAGTTACAATTATAGATATGGGACAAACATGCCAAAACCTGTAGGAGGACTTAATGAATTACATAGAGCGCTTTAGAGAGTGTACCCTGGACATCCAAGATGTATGTGACGAAAAGGAACTAGTGAAGATTTGCATTCAAGAGATGTTCACTAATTATGCTATCCACTTAGAAAACCTTAATTTATGTTCTTTCTCTACACTCAATGAAACTATGAGAAGAACTAACAATTCCGTTGCACAACAACAAATAGAAGGTGAGAGATTTAGGAAACGAGCAACATCCGTAAGCTCAGCCCGAGGAGAAAGTCCTAAAGACAACAAGAAGCTAAGGAATGATAGTTCACAAGGCTCTACATTAGGTATAGCATTCCTATGCTCGATGGGTAAGGTACATGATGTACTTAACCAATGGTTACGAGATGGGAACATAAAGCTCCTAAGGGTATAGCGTTTGTTGATTGCACACGAGAAGAATGACCCTAAGTTCTATTGATATCATAGGACTGTAGGTCATCCAACTAAAGAGTGTTGGACACTGAAGAAGATATTTAATGATAGGGTTCATGATGGGGAACTTGTCATAGAGAATAATGATGTACGCAGCAATTCGCTCCCAGCATACAATACCTAACGTGGTACTATGAATGCTATTAGTCATGATTCGAGACAAAAGGAAGGAGATGTGCAATAGGTTGAGGTACATGAAGAGAAGGAGGCAATGATAGAAACAAACCAAAGCGTACACCCACCAGTGGTTGCCGCCTTAATGAAGACCTCTAACTTCAGGAGGTTCTTTGATTTACTAAGATTCAATGAAGACACACAGCTTACAACAACAACTGCACTTACCTAGATTTCTGAGAGATAATATGGGGAGTATGATGCAATGCAGCCAATACAAAGGATAGCCAACATACATGAGAATGTGATACTCTTTACTGATGTAGACATATGCGCAAAAAACCCTAATCACAATTGTCCTCTTTATGTGGAGAGTGCGCTTAATGGTTATCCCATTAAGAGGACATTCATAGACAATGGCTCTTTCATAAACATTATGCAAATGTCTACATTTAAGGCTGCAAGGATAAAGAACCAACGCCTAATGAAGGAATCTATTGCAATAAATAGCTTTATTGATACAACTACGAACACAATAAGGTATGTTAATGTAAACTTTAAAGTTGGATCCATATAAGGATCCACACGATTCCACGTGATCAAGAAACCCGTATCTTACCATCTTTTGGTTAGGAGGAAGTGACTACATGATCACAACCTCATACCCTCAACATGGAACCAGTGCATCAAGGGCCATTGGAAGGGTAAAGATGTCTTCATTCTAGCTACGAAGAACTTATTTGAACATAACGAGTTGTTACCCACTTAAGAGGAGACCTAAGATAAACAAAAGAAGAAGAGAAAAATACGAGGCTCCAATAGGGGTAAGAAGAAACAAAGAAAAGATGAAGCCAGAGAAAGTTTTATTAAGGAAGATGAGTGAAGGGTATATTACTTATGACGGTCTTCAAGATCTGAAGAGGCTTTTTTATCTTCCTCAAATCCCATACTAATGCAAGAAACCTAGCTTGCCCCTCCTCAAATGCAAGACCAAACCAAACCCCAAGCCAAAGAGATTAAGGAATTAGACTTGGTAAGACTAAGGGAGTCTTCATGACCCATCTTCATTAGCAAGAATTTGTCGTAAGAAATTAAGGTCTACTTAGTAAAGTTGTTGAAAGAATACAAAGATGCATTTGCTTAAACATATGATGAAATGCCAAGATTAGACCCCAGTCTAATGGTGCATAGCTTAAACATCATACTTGGGGTTAAGCCAATAAAGCAGGGACAACAAATCTTTATCTTAAAATTGAAGCACAAATGAAAAAAGAGATTGAAAAGTTACTCCATGCTAACTTCATTAAGCCAATTAAACATCCTACCTAGCTGGCCAATATTGTGCCAGATAAAAATAAGAATGGATAGATACACATTTACGTAGACTTCTATGATCTTAACATTGCTTATCCAAAGGTGATTTCCTACTATAAAATATTGATACATTAGTAGATACGACAACTAGATTTGAATTATTCTCATTTATGGATGGCTTCAGTGGCTATAACCAAATAAAGATGACTGCTGGAGATGTTGAATGCATTGCTTTCAGAACACTAATAGGAAACTTCCACTAGATAATCATGCCATTTGGACTTAACAATGCAGGAGCTATCTACCAGAGGGCAATGACTGCAATATTTCATGACATGATGCATGGCTTCATGGACAATTATGTTGATGACATAGTTGTTAAGTTAAGATGAGTGCCTAATCATTTGATTCATCTATAGAAGGTCTTTGAACGATGTTGTCTATATAAATTGCGTGGGAATCCCTTAAAGTATGTCTTCGGGGTAGCTTCTAATAAATTCCTTAGATTCATTGTTCATAGAAAAGGAATTGATGTGGATCCAGCAAAGGTGCAGGCCATACGTTCCATGCCTTCACCTACAAATCCAAAGAAACTAAAGACCTTCATGGGGAAAGTCTCCTATATTAGGCGATTCATCCTCACACTGACAAAACTTTCTCATCTATTACAATAGCTCATGAAAAAGGGAACCCCATTTGAATGAGGACAACCTCATGAAGAAGCCATGCAAAAAATCAAGGAGATACTTACCTCCCCAGCAATGATGATAATGCTGATTAAAGGATTGCCAATGATTCTTTATTTAACGACTACTGATAAATCTATTAGGGCTTTGCTAGCTTAAGAATTAGATGGTAGTGAACGACTAGTCTACTACCTGAGTAGGTCACTCTAAGGAAGCAGGGTGAAATACTCAACTTGCGAAAAGCAACACCTCACACTAATATTCACCATGTAAAAATTGTGCCACTGTTTTTTGACTCATAGGGTTAATCTTATCACTCATTCAAATCCATTAAAATACTTATTGTCACAACCAACTCTTTTAGGAAGGATTACAAAATGGTTGCTCCTCTTATTAAAATTTGACATTAAGGTTGTGTTACCTAAGGCTACTAAGTTTTAGGCTCTAGCAAACCTTTTGGCTTAGTTTCCTGTGACATAAGGGGCTCTTGTCGTAGATACAATCCTTGTAGGGTTCTATGAAGACTTTATGAGACCAACATTAGATGGAGAGTGATAAGTGCAATTTGATGTCTCCTCTAGTAGCATTGGACAAGGAGTAAGGGTAATCTTAATATCTCCAAAAGGTCAAGAGATACCTTTAACTTTCAAGCTAAACTTCCCATGTGCCAATAATGAGGTTGAGTATGAAGCTCTACTACTTGGTCTCATTTCTGCTTAAAATGCTAGAGCATCTAACTTGTGCATTCGTAGTGACTTGAACTTGATCATTATGCAAGTGAATAGTGAATTTGCTCTCAAAGAACTAGCATTAGCACCTTATAGTGCTGTAGTGCAGTCTTTGGTTAGCAAGTTCAAATCGGTGGGTTATGAGCATGCTAAACAACCTACTAACCACTATGTAGATGCCCTAGCAACATTAGCTTCCAAAGTTCCCTTTCAAATTACACAAAATAATTTGAATGTCCAAGTTATTAAGAAATCCATCCCATGCATGACTCTATAATTAGTGGACAAGGATGAAGAAGTGCAAGACGATTGGCACAATTCCATCAAGGCACAGTTAGCGCATCTAAATGAAGCTTTTGTGACAACCTTGAAGAATTTTATTTGTATTAATGAAGTCTTGTATTTTAAGGGAACAGAAGGTGTCTTGTCTTGGTATATTTGCGCAAAAAAAGCTTGTTTGAAGTTAGATAAATACCATATGATGTGGTGCGGAAAAGAAGGGCCACCTTTGTATCGCCGCATTCAGTGCACAGGGTATTATTGGACAACAATGTCTAAAGATGTATCCCAACTACAAATGAGTTGCCTAAAGTGTGCTGAGCTCCCCGACCAAAGAGAACACAACTTTATAGTAAGTGAGGTGATTAGAGGTGCCCTTACATTGATTACTTGAAAAATAATGTGTTGCCTACGAATAGCACAAATGCTCAATTAGTGAAGCATAAAGCAAGAAAGTATCTTATACATGAGGGCGAGTTATATAGGGTATCATTCATGGGAAAGCCTCTCCGATGTATAGCACCTCCTGAAACAAAAACTACATTGTCTGAAGCGTACTTCAGAGATGGTGGAGAACATCAAGGGGGAAGGAATTTGTACCACCACCTGCTTAATATGGGATACTAATAGCTTACCATGGAAAATGATGCATTCAATTTTGCCAGGAAGTGTATCGCATGCCAACAACATGGTGACGCCTTCCATCCTCCCGCATTTACATTACATAGCTTAATTACTCCATGGCTATTCCATACTTGGGCATTTGACTTAATTAGTCTAATATACCTACCATCCAAAGGGTGCATATGGATCCTCGTTGGAATTGAATGTTTCACTAAGTAAGTTAAAGCGATCCCACTCAAGAATGCAACAGGACCTGTCGTAGCAAATTTCATAAAAGAGCATATTATTTGCTATTTTAGAATCCTAAAGCATATCCTTTTAGATAATGGCACTCCTTTCATCAACTTACATATATGACAGCTACTAGCTTCTTATAATATTGATCATGTGAAATCCACAACATACCATCCAAAGGGAAATGACCAAGTAGAGGCAACAAACAAGACTCTCCTGAAGGTCCTGAATCGGATTGTTCACAAAAATCACAAAGAGTGGAACAACAAACTGCCATTGGCACTATGGGCTTATAGAACTTTGAAGTAAGGTCCTACTCAGGCGACACCTTTCTCTTTGGTATATAGGTCTGAGGCAGTTATGCCTATTAAAATCTTGGTTCTTTCTATACGTTTGGCCCTCAATGATGAATTAGAACCAGACAACCTATGTATGCTGGATCTTGAAGCCTTAGAAGAAAGGAGAGACACTACTAAGCATAACCTTGCTAATTACCAGAGATGACTTAATACCGCCTATGATCGCCTGGTCAAGAAAAGATCTTTTCAGCAAGGTGATGTTGTACTTCACGTAGTAGAGCATGTGCAGCAAGGTATTCCAGCACTAAAGCTTACAATAAAGAGGGAAGGCCCTTTTATTATTCATGAGGTCCATGATAGTGGCTATTGCAAGCTCCTTAATTTGAAAACCAATGCAATAACCCCTCTTGTTAACTTCAATATATTAAAAAGTTTCATTTGTAAATCTAACAATGTATTTGCAATTCACATGAATGAAACATTCAATTTCCATTACTCTATTTCTTTGTGTTCTTTTACTTTCTTTTGCTTTGTTGTTGCTGCAATGTTAAAGATTTATCTCCTTAGTACACAGTTTCAATTATGTATTCTATTCTTATCTCCTTATTGCTACAAAGTTAGAGATGTGTCTCCTTAGTGCATAAGGCTAATACATAAATAAGTAAAGAGAAAGCGATACAAGGATAAGTATTGCAAAATACCCTCTTTGACCATTGATAATTACGCTTGACACATGTTACTATCGCTACTTAAGCGCAATTGACTATTTTATCTTATGTGCTCAACTTATTGTTGCTAGCAAGTGAGAGACTCCCTTCAATGAGCAATGTTATGCTCTAGGCTTCACAAGCCATAAGGAGCAAATCCTACTATCATAACATTTCTTTTACATTGTTGCCACTAAGTGAGGCAATACCTCCTACAGCGTATAATGACCCTACAATTTTCAAGTGGCATAGGCTACCTCTCAACTAAGAAGCCTTGTTATTTGATACAACCAAGTAATTGCAATAAATAAATATTAGAAGGATAGGAGGAAAGCAATCAAATTTCATTCAATCAACAAGTTCTATTTGAAAGTGTTGAAAAATAACTCGAATACCAAAAAAAAGAGGGAGGGCTCGAGGGGGAGGAAGGGATGAACGTCAATGAAACAAATGAATATAGCTAAACTTCGTTAAGGGTAGCAATTTAAACCTATTATGGACTCAAGGTTCACATGACCTAATAAACCTTTTGCTTCACGATCTATCTCCTTAAAGGCACCTTGCAAGGCTGGAATCATTACCACTAGCTCACCTCAACTTCTCATAATGCCACGATAACTCAACAATCTCTTAGCTTTAGTAACAATGGGCTCTAAGCTACCAACCTTGAATTTTAAAAGACGAGCCCCTTCAACACAGCTAATTAGTTATTGTAGCTTATCATCTAACAGAGACCTCTAAGACTTCTCAAGTAGTAATGTAGCTTCCCCTAACAATTTCACCATTATATTGTCTAACTCAATCCCCAACATAGGAGACTCACTCTAAAAATCTTGATCCATAGCATAAAGTCTCTCTAATTATTCCAATAAATGAAAAAGAACTTCAAATCCACGAAAGGATATTATCTCCTCCGGGATGGCTTCTGGAGTTGCTACCATGTCTCTACGAGACAACTTAGCAATTGGGGGTGGAGAGACATCAATAGATGCTGTGTATACTTCACCTCCATGAGTCCCTGAGTGTACCAATGCATTTGCATAAATATCGCCATCACTTACCTCATTGATTGACAAAGTAATGTCCTATGCTTCAAGGGAATTATTCAACTTTTTAGTTCCATTATCGTTATCATCATCCTTGTATTAGACTAGAGATTCACCATAATCTACTAAGTCCTCATCATCATTATCTAAAGCTATCACTAGTGTAGCAAGATTATCTAAACGAAACTCAGAGCTCAAGTTAGCAGCATTGTCCTTCTTGCAACTACAATAAGAAAGCTCATCTCAACCTGCAAGAGTAAAGAAATAAAGTAAAAAAAAAAATTTACATATAAAATAACATGAGGCATTTAATAAAGTTACCTCCTAAATAAATGCTCACTTGGTTTGTCTCTAATCCACTAGTGGAGACAAGGGGTGGTTCTTAGACTTTAAAGAAAGTTTCACCCCTGTTTTCCTACTAAGACATTTCGATTATTTAGTGATAGCTCCTCATGCATCTCCACTGCCTTAAGACTTGGGCCTTAGGAGTTTAAAGAAGAATTTATAACGATATACAATAGGTACATGAAGTGTATCACCTACTGACGCAAAAGCATAAGCCCAAAATGCATCTACGCAATTCGTCCAATATGTCAGCCATCCAGGGGAAGCAACCTCAAAGCGACTGGTAGAAGGAAAGAATAGTTGTCACTTTCTAAGGTAAATCTTCTTAAAGTCGTTTAGACATAATGACTAGTAGTAAGATTCAAAACTCTTAGTTGCAGTAATTAGGCGAGGCACTCCTTGATCAAAACCAAGTTAATGCGTAACCTAATAGGGAGAGTATACCATAACTCTTCACTCTAAGCTAAGTCTTTATTGTCAAAAAGGGAAGGCAAGCTCCCTAAAATATACCATAAGAGGAACCTGGCTTGAGAATCGATGATATTTTCTCAATTTTCCACTAAGGTAACCTTACTGTCTGAGCCAAGAGAACAAAGTCCATTACTGTCTTCATATCCTGCAATTTGCTCGACATAAGAGCAAAATGTGAATTTACCCTCAATGTCAATGAGCTACAGGGATGACTAATCAATTGATCCCTTAACCCAGGCCCACGTTCTAGGAAGAGCAAGGCCCAGTTGGTCTTATATAACAAGAGGAGAAGAATGTTTTCAAAACTGTTGGCAAAAGAAAAGTTAAAGAAATACTAGGTCTACATGTGAAATAATCACATATCAACCTTTTGAATGTATGGAAGCATAGTGATATAAGTCCAAGCACCAGTAAAGTGAACCTAAGTAAAAGGGACCTAGAGTGAGTTGCTCACCTTGGGCAATACGTATGGCTAAGAGGAAAAGTTGTGGACTAATACCTTCCTTAGGCCCTCCAAGGAATACAAACAGGGAAAGCTAAAGCACGATAAATGCAAATAGCTCATACCTGTAAGAGACAAGAAAGAGAACGTATGAGTAGAAGACACAACTACAACACTTAAATTAAAAAAGAAACAAAAAAAAGAGGACATGAAGGTACTTACTATTTCCCACTACTTGGGCTTGAAACCTGAGGCTTGTCCTTCCTTTGTTCCTCAAAGAAGTATGCGAGCCAAGAAGCAAAACAACCAAGAAGCAAAACATGGATTTTTCTTCTTAGTGTGGATAGCTTGCAAAGTACCCATTAAAGATGTCTGAAAGTTGTGCTCTTTATGAGAGGTTGTCGTAGCAATAAGGTCTGCTCATCCAAAGCTGCAAAGATTTAATAGTACGGCTACATCTTCTAACGTTGGAGTTATCTCCCCCCATGAAGTGATAAACATATGGGTTTAAATACTCCAATGCAAGATGGTCGCCCACCATACTTCCATTCTACTCATTTGTGGGAACTACAATCGAGTAGAAGCAACAATAGCACGGAGGACTATAGTTTTCTTCAATAAAGTCATGTATTCTAGCTTCTCTACATTATATTGTACCTAATCATCCCATCCAAAGGGTGGCTCCTTTAGGAATGTGGATTAGGTATTAAGAGGTAACTCTCTCCTCTCATTTCTAAAGCAAAACATTGAATCTCCCCTAATGGTATCTTTAGAATTAGCATGAAGCTCATGTTCAATAAATAGAAGACTACCATCAGTACGAAGTGTTGCACAAGCTTATCGACGCTTGGCTTTGTCCCAGAATGTATATTTAGAAATCGTTTAGTCTAACCACTTATCCCGAGGACACGAGATGGGTAACGGACATTCATCTTAATGCACTAGTAAGTCCTTCAACTTTACTGCTTCTGTGCTTCGACTTGGATTGGTCTTCATCTTTTTTCCTATTAGAGTGCAAAATCAATAGATTCTCCAATTAAATAAAAAAAAAATACTCAACTAATTGCAAGGTAGTAGATCTAAAACTACTCAAAATGCATTTTCTATAAATTGCAAGCGTGAAGTTCATTGAAGGTGAAAATTTCAAAAGTCTAGATGCTAATAAGGCATCACATGATGTTGTTGGGATAGTAGATCATCTTAACAACAAGAGGAATTATAAGTAAAAAAGCAACGCATTCATGTGAAGTGTATATATATATATAGGAAGTGCTCACTATTGATAAAGAGTTGTGAGAATCCAATCTCCTATTGCCCCTATCCCAATATTTTGTAATAGGTTATCAAAAGTGCAGTATGGCTACAATAATAAATCAATTATCGGAAGCATAATGTATTAAAAACAAAAAAAGACTAGTGATCACGCTCGTACTTATAAACAATACAATTATGGATTGGAGGAGATAATTATTGGAGGACTTAAATTAGATAAGAATAATATTTAGAAGGTTTGGATTAAAGATTTAATGAGATTAGATTATCGTAATAGTATTTGAATAGATATGATATCCATGTACGGTGGAATATATTTGATTTAAAAAAAAATATGTGAGAGAGAAAGTAAGAATTTGAGAAAGATTTAGAATAGATCCCTATTATCACAAAAGGTAGAGAAGATTTCAAAATAATACAAAACATTATGCAAGACTGGTACAAAGCTGGCTCTTTATAGCATTTTAGTATATAAACTACAAAAGACTATCATTACACGATAAGGAAACTATTCAAATTGTCGAAGCTACTTCTTAATGAGGTCATTGTATCACAAAATATTCAAGAAAGCTTAGAAGAAAAATAATGAGGACATTATATCCTAAACTCCAAAGTCTGTATACCAAAGGCAAGATGCTCAGATAGTGTTGGAAGCCACTAAAATTAAGATAAGGAAAGACCAAATAGCAAACACCTTATCTTGTGTCAATGGTATCATTCTATGGGATCATAAGTAAGCAATTGCGGGAAACTATGTAACTACGACCACATTGTCCGTTGTATATCATTGGTAATTTTCTTGCCTATGTTAACTCTTTTCATTGCTAGATAGCGATAAAATCCATTGAAGAGTACAATCACATTGCTTTTTATTATTATTATTATTATTATTATTTGGTTGGCATGGAAAGAATTTTAAGTAAAAGGCTTAATAGGAAACATGCTCTCTACAACACATAGTTATATATATATATATATATAATGTTAGAAGTCCTACTATCTCAGCAAAAAAAAAGAAAAAAAAAATTATATAGCCACAATTGCAAAAAATAAGGGAACAACAAGTACATATTATTCACACAATTAGGGAAATAAGAAATTTTTACTGGAAAGCTCTATGAGACTAGTGGCAACTAACATTAATACACACATGTGAGTCCAAATTCGATAAAAGGAAAAGAACTTGCACCTTAGAGCTTTTCTTTTTGAACACCAATCAATGGCGGTTTAAGCAACATACATATGTTGTGTAGAGAATTCTTGTTCTCGTTTAGGTGCTTTCGCTAATGTTTGATGGATTTCTCACAAGCCTATAGGAAATTGATATGGAAGATGAGAAATATTAAAAGAAGAATGACGAAGAGAAAAAAAAAAAAAAGAAGAAGGAGACAACTCACCAATCGATATAAGTAAGGTTAATGATGGCTATGAATATATATATGCACATATATATATACCTGATGAGATGGAATCAAGAAATAGATATTGAAAGATTCGAGATGTATTAAGTGGATTTTGATTGATTTGGATAAGAAATATCGAGTCAAATCTAATCTTTTTTTTTTTTATGTTTGGGATATGAATAATGATATGGGTTAAAAAAAGAGTATTATTGTTTAGTTTATGAAGAAGGCTTTATAGATATATTCATGGATATGGTAGTTATAGATAGGAATTCCAAAATGCAAAGGAGAATATTATATTAAGTTTTGCGAGGAAGAAATATTCGACAAAGTCAAATCTTATATGGATTGGGATTTAGATGTATAGGTCCTCTTGAAGGTATAAGCCCAAAAAAAAAAAAAAAAACTATACCGTACTGTAGGGGCATTGCCTTCGCACCGCCACACTGTCGCTACATGACACGACGTAACTCTTGTAATCTTAGCAAAGGGGTTGATGTTATCGTTCATTTCACAACGCTTTGAAGCTTTGCTCCACTTCACGACAACACTGCCCTATTTACTATTATGAATAAGACATACACACACACACACACATACACATACACATATATATATATATATATGCATATAATATGGCCAAATAGGATGTTATAAAAGCTCTAAATTCCTGTGAATACTCCAATGGTTTTATTTTTCTACCAATGATTGTAAAATGAAGAAGAAATATCGAGAAGAGCCACCACACATACACATTATTAAGCGAATCCATGTCATGGAAGCAATAAATCAATAGTACAATACAAAAGCATGTTGAAATATGTATTCCATGGTAGCAAAATGAATACTAGCATATCATGCTCAGCTTGCCCGTGATCTAAAAGAAGCATCAATTCTGTAGATATTGGAAGTAATCAAGCAAGCAAAGTCAATATTCAATATGTATACATAACAGTTGAAGAAACAACTTTTAGAAATGCCCAAAACCTCCTTAAATATATCCAAGAGACTTTTGGTTAGGAGGCAAAATGTAGAGAGTTGAAAATTATTATATTAATTATTAAGTTAAGCCTATTATTTATTTAAGCTTAACTCCTTGAGTTAGGTGATAAAGTCTAAGGAGTCCGATCTATATTTAGGATGATTTAAGAAAATTTAGCTTGGTAGACTTAGAACAAGGATCGTTAAACCGATTCGTCTGCTTCCAACCTTTCTCAAGTAAGCTCACGTACTTATAAGGAAGACTACTGGCCTTAAGCTCATTAGTTAACTCATTCTAAATAACCATTAATTGAGCAAGCTTCTTCTTATCCGTTGATCACCTAGATGATTCGACGGATGCTATCATACCCAAGAGCCTATAAATACCCATCGTTTCCTCATCATTTGGAACTCTTAGAGAGATTATAAAAATGATGTTCTACTGTGAAAACTCTATTCTCTAAGATTAAATAACATTCAGGCAAAAAATTGATCTCATTCGCTCAAGCTGTAAGGTAAATGCCTAAAGTCCTTTAAGGCTACCTTATCTGTTATATGTACATTTGAAATACTGAAATTACCTATTTCTCTTCCCTCCCTTATTCTCACCTAATCATCTCTTCAGGTAATAATCTCACTTCACTTTTTTGAAATCACATATAGCGCGTTACTCACGCAGCACGCATGTGACTACTTCAATTAGATCTCTACATCTACATATAGTATTTAAGAAAATAAATCTTTTGTTAAGATTTGAAAACATAAATGATTTTAGATTTTAGTATGTAATTTAAAATTTATCATTAAAAATAAATAAATCTTTTATATTTGAATTTATTGAAATCTTCAGAAAATTGTAATTTGATATGTTTATAACTTTTTGTTTAACTCTCTCTCTCTTATATAAATACTATGTCACATTTATAAATTAACATATTGAATTACAAAAACATCCTCTTCATTAGCAAAAGCCACCAAATACTATAAGTTTTTTCACATTGCAATACCATATTTTACCATCATGATTGCATGAATGTAGACATTAACATCATTGCTCTGATCTACAACAGGTTTTGAAATCTTTAACCTTTATAGCATATTTATCTCTTTTTTTTGCTCATTGAATATTTATATATTTTTTTCATCTTATTGATATAAAAATCATTATACCGTATTCTATTTTTCTTTTTTATTTTCTTTATTAAAGTTTTTCATAATATAGCTTTTTGTGATTATATTCACATATTATTTCACATAAATATATAATAATTATTAGAAGCACTAAATGATAAATTTATAATTTATATAAACAAATTCCATCTAACTTATATAGAACACCATATAGATATCAATTTTATTACATATGATTTCATCTATATAAATCATATTATAAATTATAGATAAAGTCCTACATGTATATTGCATATGTAATTTGTAATATATGACAACTAGACAATATAATTGATAATATTTGTTATTCATAACATGTGTTGTGTATTGTATTATTGCTGATTGTCTTTTGATTTATTTAGAAAGAAATATTACTTAAAAAATTGATACAAACTTTATCATAGGTGAATTTAATGATGCAAAAGAGCAACAAGTTAGACTTTAATTCTTTTTATTTTGAATATAGAAATTACTTTATTGATACTGTATTGATGATGGTCCCCCCTCTTCTCTAATTCTAGGTCCATTCCTCATAAGTGATTTTAGATACTTGACATATTAATAAATTATAAGGATACGTGGTTGATTGTAATTTCTTAAATTTATTTATAGGCGTCACATTCTATTCAGATAAATCAAATAATGAAATCCATATTTCTAATATTTTTGAACCTAATGGCACCTAAGAGAAAGAGGGATATAGCCTTGGCCAATGAAAGAGACGAAAGGAAAATGTAGGGGGTCTTCGTTTCTGCTGTCGTGGAGTCCCTTAAATAATAACTTCTTGTCCACACTCGGCAAACTTGTTTTTTATCCGAAATTTCCAAAAGGAGGACGCTTCTAGGATGTAGGTTAGGGTATTAGGTGTCATCCATCACTTTCATGAAGTTCGGGGGAGCTGTATAAGTTTCATTCTTTTATCTTAGATGTCTAAACAAGAATTACTTAAGGAGTCAATTACACTTATCTTAGGTGGTTTTTTATATCTTTTACTTTTTCTTTATTTTTTTTTTTTGTAAATATGTTCTTCAACCAGGCGGATAAATCCCTTAAACTCTTTATTATTATTTTACTTTTTTTAAAAATTTAAGGAAACACCTTAAATTATCACTAAAACTCGAAAATGATATATAGTCATTTATCATCTTTTAGTGGCAATTTTAAGGTTTAAACAGGGATTTGTCAATTGTTTGAGTATTTTATAGAGGTTGTGGTGTGATGAATTTACACTTTTAGAATTTAACAGATTGTCTGCACTTAATAATTTTAAGAGTGTATTTGTAATTGTTTCTATTTTTTCTCCCCTAAAATGCTGTTAAATAAAAGACATATTGCAAGCATGCATGAGTGCTCAAACCACAAGACCCATTGAAAAAAAAAGGGGGAAAGAAAGAAAGAAAATTTCCCCCCAACCCTTATCTCAGTACTCAATAACAGTGCCACTTTTGAGGGAAATAAATGTACTCACTCCCTGCCCCCGGGAAGTACTCATGGACAGGGTGAGCAACCGGGTCAAAAAAGGTCATGATTTTCTTTTTAGTAAAGTAACCTACCTCCTTGGTCGAAGAAAAAAATGACCTACTTAGGTATATTGTCGTGTCGTTGACATTTCTATTGGCTTGTGATGAAAAATATCTTTTCTGCCCAATGTTTATTTTAGACCTTGTCTTTGGTGTGTGACGACGACGTCTTCATAAATTTTAAATAGATGATGACATTTTCGTTTCATGTATTTAAATATTAGATCTAATAATTAACTCAAAAGATCTTTCGAATTGTGCCTATAAATACTGCTCGTGTATATATATACATATATATATATATGACTATATACTAACTATATAGGTAATATATATATATTTTTACCAAAATCTATAGGTTATAGTTTATACTGTCTAATATGACGCGTGACCCATGTGGCCGTGTATATATGTGCACTGACTTCAGCTAAAATATTTTTTTTTTTTTTTTTCGCTTTTGAATAATTTTTAATAATGAAAAATACAAATGCATTACTTGTGTTTTAGTAATTTTGCATCCAGCTGATTTGTATTTGAAAAATAAAGAAAAATTCTTAACTTATTCCTCTTTGTCATGCAATTATCGAGATTTCGCTAATAAATTCCCATATGACATGCATGTATACCTCCTAGAAAACCTCTAATTCGGAGATGGACTCTTCGAAAGCATCGATCAAATATTTCAAGTCTCTATTTTCTTTCCAAACACTAGGGGAAGAATTAAACCCTAAATTAGAGAAGAAAAAAGCCAGGGATTTGGACGGCATGATTTGGGTTTTCTAACTTGTGTGCGTGACATGCAGGGTTTTTTGGGGTCACATGCATGTTATTTCAAATTTCAACGGAGCATTATTTTTTATGATTGTATAAGAAAGAAAAACACAAACTATGCATTCGTCAAAAGATAAAATAAAAATCCATTATAAAGGCGTCAATATGTATATCTTATTTTTATAAATTTTCTGTTTAATAAATCCCATTCACGGGTATACTTGTAATCATTTTCTCGGACCAATAATGTTTTGCTCTTTTCAAACAGAGCGTGTACGATATCTCTTTTAATGCATGTGCAAGCAAAGCTTCTAATTTCTACCCGTATTTCAAAAGAAGATCGTATATCGCACCTAAATATATGTCCTTAATTGTGTGGAAATCAATGAGAGGAAAATAGAAATCAATTAAAGAAATATATATTTCCGTTGGAAATCACAGGCGCGTTGAAGTTGAAGTTTTAAATTAATTGGTTTCAAATCAAAAGGTTGGATGGCCTAATTTGCATTTAAATGTCACTCAGAATATCTCTCCTACCCACATTATAAGCCAGTTGATGGGTAGCAGTTCCCTCGTACATAGAAATTTATGAAAACTACCTAACGAATTTGATCCACCAATCCCACAAGATTTAGGTTTTGGTTCCTAGGAAGAATACAAAAATGTTGTGTGAAAGAGGAGACCATATAATTCAATTCCTTTGACAGGCCGGCTTCATGCATTCATTTGTTTTTCAAACAACAAAATGTTATTGGATCCTACCCTACACCTAACCATGCAGCAAAAATTTCTCATATTTCTGCATTTATCCTATAATCAAGTGTTTTAGTACCGTCAAGATCATCAAACTGGCAGAATAAGTTTTTTTATCGACGAAAATAAAAAATATGATAATTTAGTAAGTAGATTGCTCTTTTTTAACTCCTTGGGGATGAACGGGGAGGGGGTTCTCCTAATTTGTCCCCTAAATATAATTTTGAGTAAATTGTTGTAAGTAGTTATATACCTCATATATATTGATGATTGGTGGATTTATATATATATATATATATATATATTATATTAAAGAAAAATCCTTTTTTTAACTACCTATAACTAACCATTTATATCTTATAACTTTAATCATAATAGTTATAAGAAAATCATCCTATAAACTTCTTAATTACCACAATTTATTCTCAAATCTTTTCAATTATATAATTAATATTTTTTATCATACTTATTTTTACGATTGTTATTGTTTTATTTATCTATTATTTTAATTGTTCAATATTACTATTATTTGGAAAATTTATTTTAATTTTTATTTAACCAACATTTATTAATTTTTTACAAGGAAAATTTATTATAGTTTTGATTTTATCTATTATATTAAAGGGAAATCCCTTTTTTGACTACCTATAACTAACCATTTATATCTTATAACTTTAATCATAATAGTTATAAGGAAAAAAAAAATCATCCTACAAAGTTCTTAGTTACCACCATTTATTCACAAATCTTTTTAACCATACACTTATCATTTTTTATCATACTTATTTATACAATTGTTATTGTTTTATTTATTTGTTATTTTAATTGTTCAATATTACTATTATTTGGAAATTCATTATACTTTTTATTTAACCAACATTTACTAATTTTTTATGAGGAAAAATTTATTATAGTTTTGATTTTATAAACGTATATTATTAGCATTCTTCTATATATGTAATCCAAACTTTTTTATCATTTTACACACGTAACGTAAGTGTGTTATCTATTGGTATATATATATATATATCATGGTAATGAGAGTTGTGGTTCCTTAAATAGTTGCATTAACGGTTTGTACAGCATATGAGGACCTTCTTTTAATGAATATTAAAATTTCCATTTTTAGGGGAATTCCTTGTGGGAGAATTTATTTAGTTAATTCCAATTCTTTGATGATGAAATTCATTGTCATCGTTTGTTATGAAAAAATTAAAATAAAAAGATATCATTTAAGCAATGTAGAAATATAAAACTTTAAAAAGTATAGTTCTTGTGAGAATTGAACGCATAATTTTAGGAGTTTTTTATGATAACATCGTTATGGTAAATCACACTCAATTTTAATAAATTATGCCATAAACGATAGAAAGTAAGTTGTTGATAATTTTGTTTTTATTGAATTTCAATAAATCATACTATCAATGGTAAAAACAAAACTGTTGGTAGCTTCTCTTTTACCATTTGTAATATAATTTATTAAAATCGAATATGATTTATCATGATATTACAATAATGTAATGCTATCATAGAATTTTCCATATATATATCCACTTAGTTGCATCTTATCAAAATATGGTTCTTTTTTCCTTTTGAATTTATATAGATAATACATTTTATTTTCTTGTTTAATAAATTTTAATAATTAGTTCTTTTCAAAAATAGAAGGGCTAGGGCACTTTCTTGCTCCTCGTACATCCGTCCGCACCAATAGACTACAAGATAACATAAGCATACCAATGTTTTGGGCTCGTAGTACATATATTGTCCCTTCTTTGCAACCTAAACAAAATGATGGGTTCGCCAATGGATCAAAGAGTTCAAACCAATGCGAAATTTCTGTTTGACTTGCTTCTCGATCGATAGTGATTGAGCGAGAATGGATACGAGATTTGTTGAATTACTGTGCGGGATAGGTAGATCACTATCTTACTAGGTGGTAAGCTCCAAGAGAATACAAAGAGAATGAATATATATTTTTCATTCAAAAGATAACTTATTGTCGTAACTTTTCTCTGCAGGATAAGTTTATTTGTCTCTTTCTTTCACAAAATACCAATAATAGTCGTGGGAAAATGAATATATCTAGAAATTTTTCTAAAGCTTTTAATAACTGGTATTGCAGGGTTGGGGGGTGGGTGGGGTGGGGGTGGGCGATGCGACTTATATATATGGCAAGTTTCCCCAAATATTTAAAAATAAAATTTAAATGTATTAATATTCATTTGGTTATTTATTGCTATTCTCTGGTAAGTAAACTTACCATCTAGAGTTCTTTATTGGGTGCTTGAAGACCACTATTAATAATTCCAGATTTTTCGAGTCAAATGCTCAATACTATTACCGCAGAGTATTTCCTACCCACATTATTATAGGCCAGTAGTGATTCCCTCGTACATAGAAATTAGAAAACTGCCTAAATAATTGATCCACCAATCCCACAATATTTAGGTCTTCATTCCTAGGAAAAAAATACTATAATATTATTCAGATTTTTTTAAAGGGATCATTTCGTAATAACATCACATAATATTAAAGAAATTTAAATAAGAGTTATTACTGATTTTAAATTTTAGGGAATTAAGAAAAAAATGATAATTTTATATCCATTTGCATGATAATGTACTATGAAAGGGGAGATCATATTTTCCAATTCCTTCGACAGGCCTACTTCATGCATTCATTTGTTTTTGGAACAATAAAATGTTATTGGATCCTACCTTGCACCTAACTATGAAGCAAATATTTCTCAAATTCCTGCATATATGCTATAATCAAATCACAAGTTTTTTAGTACTGTCTTTTTAAAAAAATTATATATAGTAAGCTTGTCGTACGATTCGCAATTTGGAGGATACACCCGAAAATATGGTTAGTATGTCATATGTTATAATTAATATGATGTTCGTGATCATATAATTAAAAGTTTTCAAAGTTGGTTAATGGAATTTTTTTTTTTTGAAAAAAAAAAAAGATAAATAAGATCTTACATTACATAGATAGACACATTTTTTCATTCACAGCGACTAAGTAAATGTCCTTTCCCTCCAATACGAAGAATTTACTTGGGGCGAGAATAAGAAACTCGTTGAATTACTGTGGAGAGATAGGTATCATCATGTTTCCTGGTGTAAACTTCAAATGAATACGAAACTCATGGATTCATGTTATCGAATTGGATGAAAAAAAAAAAAAAATTCTAAACCCATTTTGCCTATGACAATTGGGATTGTAAATCTACATTGGGTTATTTCGTCCTTCATTTAGTCATTTACTTGTTTCATAATATAGTTTTTTGGCAATGAACTTCGAAGACACTCGATGTAAGCAGTACATGACAAGTTTACTTGCTTATTTATTTATTCATTTATTTTGGAAAATAGCACTAATAATAATCACATAGAGATAGGCATATCTAGAAATTTTTATACACTTTTAATAACGAGTGCTCCACAAGAATTAAACAAAAATTATATATAGTAATTTTCCCTCCTTGTTATTGTAAAAGTTTTGAAATATATTTATTTCCACATGCATTACCCAAAATATATATATATATATATATATTTATTTTCATGTGATTGTAATTAGTGTTCTTGTAGAAAATGCAAGGAAATTACCATTTATAATTCTTTTGTGTCATGCTTGGTATACAAAAATGATTTATAATAGAATGAAATGGAATGGGTGAATTGGAATAGGGAGTGGAATAACAAATCCTTTCTCGTGTTAAAAAATGTCCATAAAATGGAATGAAATTAAATGCGTATATAGTAATAACTATAAAAAATACACTTAGTTATTAAATGTCATAGTTAAATAAAAAGTTAAATAAGTATTTGATTAATAATAATAAACATATAAGAAATAGAATCGTTGATTCTATCCTTAAGAAGGCATAATCAAATTCCTCCTTAAATACGAAATAGCCAATTTCTCAATACACTTCCTAGCATAAGGAAAAAGAATGGAACTCAAAATCACAATTCTATTCTAATTTATTTATGTATATTAAACATTACATTAGAGTAATCGGAAACATTAATTAACACAACTGCATTAATAATTTTAGATCAAATGGTGAACACTATTATTAACACACCATCTTTTACAAATATTTCATCATCACATTTCTTATTGTAATTAATCTTATTGGATATACACCTAGCATGTTTAGTTGGGGGGAAATCCCAATTCCATTCCCCCCTTATTCCCTATATTTCCATCTTTACAATGTTCACTTGGTCTTTAACCCAATTCGTAAGAATCGTATTTCTGTAAAAACCTTACATACCGATTCTTAAGACCATCTAATGAATCAAGATTCCTTGCTCATTCCAAACTTTTATCCCAAAATACCTTCATAAAAAAAATAACACATAACCCTTAACCACCATTAGTTGTCTTCTCCACTATCAATCAACCGCCACTACCATCAACCTACCACCACCATTATCATCCTACCATCACAGTACACTCAGCACCACCACACTCAATCCACCCATCACTATCATAAGTCACAAGAAAAACAATAGAGTCTCCCTAGTAATACAAACCTCCAACTCCTCTAAGTTAGTAGCTTTAATTTCTCTAGCAATGACAAGAAGACCAACCAAAAGACCTAGAGGAAAAAAATTCTATCTTTTCAAGAAACAAAGCATTTTGAAGTTGAAAACTTTCTACTTTGACTTAAATACAAAAATGATAGCTTAAAGTCTAATGCTTTTATTAAGGAAAGACATAAGGGTTCGTTAGTAAGGGAGAAGAATAAGAAAAGGAAGAAAAAGTAGCTAGTATAAATTTGATAAAGACGATGTGAACTAGAAAGTAATCTTAATGAAAGAGAAGGAGAGCTAATAAACTACTCCAATAGTAGATAAGAACGACCATATCAAGGTAAGTTTAAGCTTGTAGAAAGCTTGAAATGATAAGTGAGGAAAAGCAAAAACAAGAACAAGAAAACAAGATAAATAAGTAAACCACAAATGGCCGAGAATGTAATGCACCAAGGAATCTCTACAAACTCACAAAGCTAGTTCGATATGATGTACGAGAAGTTTGGTGTGGTCACTTACCACTTAACCTTACTTAAGGGTTATGATAAGAGTAGAAAAAAGAAGTAAGCATACTAGCTCTCGAAAGAAACAATCAAGTATATTCAATATCAGATGTATCTTGTTGTTACATATTATAAAGGGTATTTATACCCAAAAAGCTAGAGCATCCTACCTAAAATGAAAAAGACAAAAAGGGTATTGTCTAAAAAAGGTAATGTATAAGGAATAATAAATTATATAAATGAAAAATCAAAGAAATTAGTGATTGGTGTAGCAAATCCTTCCACATGGGGGCCAGATACGTAGCAATCAACCATTAAGTCACTTCTAGTAGAAGTAAACAAGTTGTATGATCAGGTGGGAGTTACTGAATAAAGGTGTTAAGTAGACCTGAGGACCCTTTTGAAGAGATGTTAGCTTTGATGTATCTTAGGGTTCTTGGCACAAGCATTGCCAAGCTAGTGGTCAGCACTAATAGAGCAGAGCTGACATTAAGGCTAGCCAAGTAGTCAGGAGAATATAAGTCAAGTTAGCATATAATGGTTGACAAAACTGAAATAGCTTGGCTGGTAGATGAAGTTGCTTAGCAGTAAGGATCAACTCAGCCTTGATTGGAGTTGGCTGAAACAAGAGAATCTACTTTGTTAGTCCTTTAAGACCTCGAGCTTAAACTCGAGTCAAGGGTCCAGTTGTTTGATTCCCATCATCCCCTCTAGGTTGATTTAGATATGGGATCAAATCCAGTTGATCCTCACTTAATTCTCTTTCAAGTCAATAGGGATTGAGGTCAGCAAAATTGAAAGTGTTGGAAACTCCATAGTCTTCAAGTAATTCTAGTTAATAGGCAGTGTTATTGATCCTTTAAAGTATTTTGAAAGGACCTTCAACTCAGGCAAACAATTTACCCTTTCTCTTGCTTAAAAACCTCTCCTCATTTAATTGCAACCATACCAAATCGTTAGGCTGATATTGCAGTGTTTTCCTTCCTTTACTCTTCTCTCTCAATTTTTTGGCAACTTAGTCAATTTATTAGGCAACCTTTTGTTAGATTTGCTGAATAGACTATACTCGAGCTCTTGCTTCAAGGTTTTCTTTCTCGGACATGAGTGATGGAGTATGATCGAAGGGTAGCTCTGGCTTAAAGCCATAAACGACTTCAAAGGGTGTTTATTTGGTGATGCTATGTACCATGCAATTGTAAGTAAATTCCACCATAGGCAAACAGACATTCCAATCAGTTAAGGTCTTTCTTACTATAGCTCGGAGCAGTGATCCCGAAGTGTGGTTGATTACCTCTTTTTGGCTATCAATTTAAGGATGACAAGAAGTGTTGAAGAGTAGTTTAGTCCCCATATGACACCAAAGGGTTCTCTTGAAAAGGTTAAAAAACTCTGGGTCTCTATCTGATACCACACTTCTCGATACGCCATGTAAACAAACAATCTCCTGCAAAAAGAAAAAAGCAATAGCCAAAGCATTGTTAGTTTTAGAACAAGGCACAAAGTGTGCCATCTTACTGAATTTATTTACAATGACCACAACAAAGTCTTTGCCTCAGATAGTTCATGGTAATCCGAGTACAAAATCCATGCTCAACTCAATCTATGGTCTGGTTAGAACAGACAAAGGCATTACTTTCCCTTGTTCAACTTTGCATTTGGCCCATTTGCAAGTAACACAATTCTTAACAATCTGAGAACATCGCGCCACATCTTAGGCCAAAAGAATATTCCATTCATCAGTTCATTTATTCGTCTTTCCCCAAAATGTCTAGAAAGTCCACCAGAATGAGCTTCTTTTACAAGCAACTCTTGCAATGAACAGTTCAGCAAACATAGCTTGCCTCCCTAAAATAGATATTTATCTTCCATAAAATAGTCATCCACTCTTCTTCCTTTGACACATCATCCAAATATAGGACTAAAATGGGGGTCTTGAGCATATTACTCCTTAATACTTGTAAATGCTAATAATCTCGTCTGTAGCTCAATCAAAAGAATATGTTGGCATGATAAGGCATTAATAACCACATTGGCCTTACCTTATTTATACTTGATCACAAAGTTGAATCCCTCTAAGAATTCAAACCACCATACTTGCCTCTTTGATAACTTAGTTTAACTTTTGAAGTGCCTCAAGAATTCATGATCTGTATAAATGACAAACTCCCCCAACAATAGATAATGTTGCCACACTTGAATGCTTGGATGAAGGGTAAGAGCTCCTTATCATACATGAAGTAGTTTAACTAAGGTCTTCTTAACTTCTTGCTAAGGTAGGCTATAGGTCAACCTTCTTGCATCAAGACAACATTACAATACCAGATGCATCACACTCAAGCTAAAAAATCTTCTCAAAGTCAAGCAAAGCCAATACAAGTGCAGAGGTCAATCTTTCCTTGATCTTAGTAAAGCTTTTTTCTTCTTTCTCTCCTTACCTAAAGTTTATGTTTTTTTTTTTTTTTTATCTATAAGGGGTGCAATAATGGTACTAAAACCCTTGATGAATCTTTGGTAAAAGACTATCATTCCATGGATACTTCTCACCTCAGCATAAGTGGTTAAGGTAAGCCACTTGACAATTGCTCGGATCTTCTCATCATCGACTCGTAAGCCTCCTTCACCAACTACATATCCCAAAAAAACCACTTCCTCCTAGCAGAAATAACACTTCTTCAAATTGTGGAACAATCTCTTGGCATGAAGCACATCAAATACGGTATGAAGATGCTCAGAATGGCTAGGTAAGTCACTACTATATATGAGGATGTCGTCAAAGTATATCACGACATACTTCCCGATTGGGTTTTTTTGCATATGGCTCGTGAATCTCATAAAAGTGTTCAGGGCATTTGATAAGTCAAAAGGCATTACCATCCACTTATAAAGACTATGTCGAGTCTTAGATGCAATTTTCCACTCATCTTCCAGCCTCATCTAGATCTGATGGCAGCTAGACTTCAAGTCAATCCTACTAAAGACTTTAGCTCCATTAAGTTCATCCAACATGTCATCTAACCTTGGAATAGGATATCGGTACTTGATTGTAATCTTATTCATGACTTTACTATCCATGCACATACGCCAAATACCATTCTTTTTTTGGCACAAGGATTGCTGGCATAGCATAAGAGCTGAGATTGTCCCTTTATATCCTTTATCCAGTAACTTGTTGACCTATCTTTGGAGCTTTACAATTTGTTTAAGATTCATCCTATGGGCTAGCTTGTTTGGCATAGTAACAGGTATTAAGTTAATGAAATATTCAATGCCTCAAAAAAGGGGTAGCCCTTTTAGCAACTGTTCTGGAAACATGTTTGCATACTCATCCAATAGTTCCTTAACCTCTAAGGATAGTTCAATTAGCTCTTTCAGCTCTAGTAGTCATCTAACCAATAGAAAGGTTAGCATGTTAGCCTTAATAGCTTCTTAGAGCTAAGCTCGACTGAGAACCAAAGTCTACTTGGCTCCTTAAGCTAACTTAGTTTGCAGCCTACTCACTTGCCTCGAGTTCATGGGGTCCAAGGTAATTTTCCTCCCATCTTTCTCAAATACATTAGTGTTCTGAAACCCATCATAAATCACCCTCCGATCAAAAAGCCAAGGTCAGCCTAGCAACATATGAGATACACACAAGGGTAGCACATCACAAGGAATTTCATCAGAATAGTTCCCAATGGAGATTAGCAACAGTACTTGCTTGGTGATATGTAATGCTCCCTTCTCATTGAACCAATGCAGTTTATAAGGCCTTGGATGTGAGATGGTCAACAATTTGAGTTTTCAAACTAAGTCAATATATGCATTATTTGTGTAGCTCCCACTATCTACTATGAGTGCACAAACTTGCTCATTCACTTTACAAGTGATGTAGAATAAGTTTTATCTCTATTCCTCCTTAATAGAGGGTTCTATACTCATCATACGTCTAATAACCAAAGTTAACTTATCCAAATCCTCAGCAAACATAACTTCCTCAAATAGCTCGTCATTAACCTCAACCTCTTCTTCCAATTCTCTTTTCTCCTCTAATTCCTCATCTATGTTGTCTACTTCGAGCTTCAGGACATCTCCCTTAATAATTATTGTTCTTTGGCTCAAACATTAAGTAGCCATGTGCCCAAACCGCTGACATTTAAAGCACTTGATCTAACTCGTCTTCCTCTTAAATCTTTGTCCCTTCTCATAAGTTCTCAACTATACTTCACCATTAATTGGTCAACTCTTCTATTCTACTCCGACATCTGTCCTTCGACTCAACTCGACACTTTACTGAGTTCAATAACTTCCTTAAGCAAACCAGCTTAACTGGACAGGTCGGATCATTAGAGGTTAAGTCGACTCTATTTTTCCACTCAATAGGTTATTCTTAGAGCCTTGTCCAATGTGGTAAACTGTCGAAGTTCGACGATATCTTAGATGTTGCTTCTTAACTTAGTAAGAAATATGTATACTATTTAGGCTGATGGTTTATCCACTTCACATCGAATCATAATCATTTGGAACTCTTGAATATATTCATCAACAGTTCAACTTCATTGTCTCAACTCTTGAAGCTGAGCAAAAATATCTTACAAATAAGTATCCGAAACAAATATATTTCTAAGTATCCTCTTCATCTCAAGCTAAGTGCTTACTTCCCTATGTCCTTCTCCTCTTCTCATAGTCTAAAATTTTTTCCACCATAATGTCATATAACCTAAGAACTTGATAGCGGTAGTCCTCACTTTCTTACGATCTTCATATTAGTAATAGTCAAAAATATGTTCTACCATCCCTTCCTAATCTAGATAGTCATTGGCATTCCCAGAACTATTGAAGCTTAAAATCTGAAGCTTTGTATGGTCAGCAGCTCGGGCTGCTCTAGCTCGCTCATCTTACTTGATGTACTCTTCTTCTCCTTCTTAATCCATATCACCTAAGTCAATTCTTCTCCACACACAGCCTCCTACTCTTTTACCTTAATTTTGTCAAGCTAAGTTCTAACCCCTTGTATGTTAGGAAGCTTAGGGAGTATTCTACACAACCTTAACAAGTTGAAAGACTAGTACATGAACAACCCTAATCAAACTGGCTATCAAGTTGGTCATTTCATCTAACCGTTCATCTATACTTCCAAGGTTGTTCTGGGATTGTCATCCATTGTGGATAATACTACTATTATCATCTCTAATACCAATGTTGACACTTGAATCCACCATTCTCTCAATAAAGCTCAGTAGCAAACTAAGAATCCAAAAAATAATAAACACCGCCTTTGATGCCAAACAACTCGCACACATACTTCCCCCCACAAAAGTTCAAACTAATTATGAATACAACAACTACTCCAAAGAACAATAATTCCAATTGAAACTTGCTCTGTTTTTATATGCTTAAAACAAGGCAAAACAGAATACTTCACAACAAAGGTCTCACAGTAAAAGCAAAACTTCAAATACTATCTAAAACACCTAAACTAACCCTTTTCATATTCACAGCACACTTAGTAACAGTACTATGCATTACATAGTAACAATTACAACTGAAAAGCAACTTACCCAAATGAAAATCCACTCTAATACCAAGATGATACACCGTGCCAAGAGTAGACAAGGGCAATTGTATCAAAGTAGATCTAAGCTTACAAAAAGCTTGAAGTGACAGGCAAGAAAAAAAATGAAAATAAGAACAAGAAAATAAGATAATTAAGCAAACCATGAACTATTACGAGGATGTGACACACCAAAGAATCTCTGTGAACTCATAAAACTAGCTTGGTATGACTCACGAGTAGCTCGATGAGGTCACTTACTACCTAACCTTACTTAAGAGTTAGGATAAGTGTAGGAAAACTAGTAAGCATAATAGCTCTCCAAAGGAACAGTTAAGTATATTCAATATTAGATATATCTTGCAACTACATATCATAAAGGTTATTTATACACAAAAAGTTAGGACAACCTAACTAAAATAGAAAATACAAAAAGAGTATCGTCTAAAAGAAGTTACATACAAGGAATAATAAAGGGTACAAATGAAAAATCAAAGAAATTAGTAATTAGTGTAGCAAATCCTTCCACATGGGGGCTGGATGCATGGCAATTGATCATTAGCCCTGTTGGAACAAATAGATAAGTTGTACAGTCGAGCTGAGAGTTTCCAAGCAAAGGTGCTGAGCAAACCTGAGAGCCCTTCTAAGGAGATGTTGGCTAACATGTGCCCTAGGGTTCATAGCACAAGTATTGTAGAGCTAGTGGTTAACACTGGCAAAGTAGAGCTGACATCAAGGATAGCCGAGCAGTCAAGGGAATATGAGTCAAGTCATTATACGATGGTTGACAAAGTTGAAACAACTCGACTCGGTAGATGAAGTTGCTTAGGAGTGAGGATCAGATTGGCCACAGCTGGATTTGGCTTCACTTTGTCAATCCTTCAAGACCTCAAGCTCAGGCTCGAGTCAAGGGTCCAGTTGTCTAATTCCCATCAAGAGCAATGGTAGAGAGAGATGGGGTTGATTGAAAGACCATGTAGAGAGAGAGAGTACAATTGTTGAAAGAGAGAATGGAAGATAAAAAGAAAAAGGGCAAAATTGTCATTTTAATTTCTATTACATATTTATTCTTATTGTTTTTTTGTTATTAAAGTAAACAATGTAATAAAAATTCACCCCTTATTACACTCCATCAGAATCACAATTCTATTCTCTCTCTATTGTATTCAATGAATTCAACGGTCTAGTCGTCTTCCTTTAATGATTTTGATTGAAAAAAAATAATAATAATAATAATATATATAGATATATATATTCCACAATATTTTTGGAAATGTTAGAAATATATGACCTGTCTTTTGATAATTTTATAATTCAATTTTTTTTTTCGTTGAACAATAATTTTTTATAATTAATTTATATGTGTTTTTTTCCTTTATTGTACAAAGAAAAAATTTTATCAGCATTGACACATTACATGTTTTTATGAATGGTAGACAAATACCAATAACATTTAAACATATATTAATGATAGTAAGTTTATGTTTTCACATATTAAAATTTTAACAAACTTACTCGTAAATCTTTAAAACACATGGTGTATTAATAGTATTAAATATACTAATAATCTTTGTTGTTTTTGCTATATAACTATCCCAATAAGAAAACTCAAAGCAATGAACAACGGATCCTTTTTCCTTCATCTTGATTTAGGGTTTCTTCATTTAGAGTTTGGAAATGGAAGGAAAGATTTGAAGAGTTTGACTAAGGATTTTTTGTGCGTACGTATAATTTGAAAGGAGGGCAGGATTGTCATGTGCCTACTGCATAGGATTTTAAGAATGCTTCATTTTTGTATACTGAAAAATGACATAAATCAAGGGTTTGTTAAAAAATATTTGGATTAGTTGATTGCAAAAGTATGGTGGTGCAATTGTATTTTTCCCAAAATTCGAACGCACTCAATCATTACCATTATCATTACCCATAGGCAGCATAAATGGATTGAGAAAAGAAAACAACCGAAAATATTGAAATCTAAGTGGATGTGAATATTATAAGTCCTTCTAGACAAGGGGCAATTTACGTGGTACACAATAGATGTATCTGATTTATGGCATATCGACACCCTCGTTTGGATGGTGTATGATCAATTTGACGTATCCAACGAGTTGATATATGATTTTCTTTTTCTTTGAAAGAGTAGGTAATATACCAAGTTAAAAGATAGCGCATTCGTAGTTACTTAGATACTTATATAAAGAAGATGACTTCTCTCAATCCGCTTCTCGTAAAGATCGACTCCGAATTACTTAAACTACCTAAACTATTTTGGTCCAAAAAAGGGGGAAAAAAAAAAAAGCTACCTAAACTTTTGTCTCAACTACTAAAACAACACAAATTAAGAAGAAGAATCATGTTCTTAGTCTCTTCGCAAAAAATAAAAAATAAAAAATAAAAAATCTTCTTAGTCTCAAAAGACACACAACTTTACGAAACCTTTGATCATTTAACAAAGCTACAATGAAATGTATCACTCTCCCTGTTGTCCGCGTATACTTGTCCTTCTTTTCGTGTGTGTTAACTAAGGGACGATCAACCGCCCAATTGCGCATGTTTAGGCAAGTTCACGAGACAAACCTTATGAATCTCACTCTTTCTTGCGAAAAGATTAATTAGGTCATACACACTATGAGAGATCTTCCAATTTAATGGATCAAGTTAAAATCTCTTCCTCCAGTTATAATTAATCAAAAAAAAATATTATCATTAATATTTTATAGATATTATTACATAAAAATTCGATTGATACATATATATATATATATATATATATATATACACACACTTAAGATGACAACCTAATAAATCTTTTTTTTTTTTACTCCGTCAAAGAGGAAGAATATGAAAAGCTTGCTGACAAAAATATCATAACATAAGAGAATAAATTATAGTTGCAAGTCAAAAGTCAGATGAAACTAATGTAATTGCCGGCCAAACGGGTTCAAATTTTCTGTTGGATGTTCTCTACGTTCTATTGACTAACCAGACATCGTAAGACGGCTGCTAAGAAAAATAATGAGGCTATATTTGCATCGTACAATATCGCGTTCGGTAAGTTCTATCATCTGATCAAGAAGTCGACCTTAATTTCTCTCCAACTTCTTTCCTATTATCCCTTTCGTCCTGGAAATAATTAATTCTTCAATCCTGATCAATCAAATATTTTGTTCAAAGTATTGAACCGAAAAAATACATCATGTTTTTATTTGACTACTAAATGATTCCTGTGAATTAATGCATCGTCTCGAATGACTTATTATCCTTCAAAATTCAAGATTGGAGTAAACATGAATATGAAGGCTTGTGATATTTAGTACTAAATCATGGAAAGGTTGCAAGTATTTTAAAGTTCCATCAATTGTGTAAAAGTATATTTACTTAACAAAAGTTTAATGAATGTAATTTCAAAAGTTCTTCTTTCACTACAAAATTATGTTTGCCAAAATTATTTCCTTATAGATAGTCACCACTAGAGGTATCATCAGAGCTTACTGGCGAGTTTTTTTTTTTCCTAGAAAAAGTGATTTGGCAAGCAAAGTTGGCCACTATGTTGGCCTCATAAAAGTTAACAAATTCTTTAATTGGTGAATTTAGTTCACCACTGAAAAAGTTATTGGCAAACTTTCTTTGCAATTGAGTTGGTGTCAAATCCTCTCTTTGGTGAATTTAGTTCGCCAGTAATATAATATATATATATATATAGTATTTTTTAATTAATTTCTCCAATTAATAAGAATCTATTATTATTTATTTTTTAATTTAGAAATATTGTACTCACTATAATGGAAATTGATATGATTGCAAATATTTAATATTTGATGTAATTTAAAAATAAATATAATAATAATAAAAGCTAGATAATACAATTGGATTAACACATATTGTTCAACAACATATCACAAAAGTGAAATAACATATATATTTAGTCAAAAAAGAAACACGAGTCTAATTTAATTGGATTGACACGTATTGTTCAACAGCATATCACAAAGTAAAATAACATACATATTTAATCTAAAAAGAAACATTCGTCTAAATATAACATGACAACAATAACAACTACAAAAATAAGACAAGCAAAAAACGCTATCTAAGTAGAGGGTTTGATACTTGCATCTCCACCTAGCCTCGATGCCCTTTGCTTTTCACCTTGATTTACCATAAAAGACTAATTGGAGTTGGAACAAATCTGCACAAGTGCATTCATATACTATCCTTGTGTACCGCAAAACAGATATGGAGTATACTATTAAGATAAAGATGCACCAGGAGAATATTCCTATGGACTAGGCCATGGCAAAAAACCAAATGGAGGAGGCTACTAAGATGCACCACCTAGAAGATTATCTTGTCCAGTAAGCTTATTAAATGTCTACGAGGACAATCCAAACTGCTCCACATACATTGATTTTTGTGCTAAAGGCAAAATTAGCCCACCATATCCCAATCCTTAATAATAGCCTGACTTATGACCAAAGAACTCCTACATAATGATGGCATCGAACTTAGGTTTGCCCCTTTTCTCTCGTACTTAGGCTTCATCTTTTACCTTCTTTTTCAACATCACCTCCTATATAGAAAAGTTAAATTATTATCGAAATTGACTTAAAGTGTCTAAGAAGGGTAAACTACTCCATAATAAGGTGTACTTACATAATCTTGTGCTGCATCAAGATGAAGACATTTTCTTGCATTTTGCCCTTTTTTCGATGATGTAAATATGCCTAAGCTTCAATATCTATCATTTATAAAATTAAGAATGAAGTTAATATATATAATTAACTGTAGAAAATTCAATAACAAATAGTAACATTTCGAAGTTTTAGTCAAAACTTAAAAAAAAATGAAAATACATTTACGAAATATAGTAAAAGTTGGTTATAAATAAAAATAATTAAATATATAACAATAAGAGCAATCACAAATAAGTGAAAATGGCTACAAACAATAGGCAAACCAATAGTAAACAGCCATTGAAATTGACTGCAAACAATAACCAAAACAGCAATTTATAGCAGTTGCAATCGAATGCAAACAGCTACCAAAAATAAAAGCACAATGCTGCTCCAAACAACAATCAACAACTTTTGCAATTAGTTGCAAACAACAACATATAGTTGCTAAAAGCAAACATGTATGCATACACAATACATATACCAAACTCCATAAACAATACACAAGGGAAATCTCAAGTTGCAAAGGGAATAAATCAACTTACCTTCTTATTGTGTAACTCTCTAGTGCATCAAATCAACGTATCACTACATCAAACGATCCATATTCCACTGCACATGTCAAACATATCCCTTATAAGAAAAAAAAAAATAGAAACTGCTATATGCTAGATATTTTTCACCTACAAAAATAATAAGAATAAAATTATCTAAGAGTTTAGTATAATTGAAATTAGTACTTGAGTGCTTTATTTTGGAAAAGAAAAGGGAAAAAAATAATAGGAATTAAGGTTTTAGAGAATTGGTTTACCTGGTGGAAGATAAAAAAACCAATACTATAAGCGTAAAAATTGTTTTACTGGAAATTAGGAAGTGGAGAAGGGAAGTACGTTAGAAATTGGTTTTACTAACGGTGACAAGATGGCAAACACACTAGCAAACTTTTTTTGCTATATTTGTTGCCACTTAGCAAAATTTAGGTTGGTAAATTGCCTATGTATGCTAGCAGCAAAATTTTTTTAATTTTGGTGAATAAAGTTTACTATTACAAATATTCTAAAATAAAAAAAAAAAAAGAAATAGTTGCTGGAAAAGAAAGCTTTAGCAAAACAAGTTCGTCGGAGAGATTGCAACAATAACCCCAATTTATTGTAATGTTTTTATTTAAAAGAAATGTACTTCCATGCAAATGTAAAATTTTTTTAATAGTTACAATCTTTACATTATCTAATACAAAACTATACAATTCTTTATGTATATTATTATAGCCAAACCCTTTTTATAATCACCATTTGGTATTTTTATTAAATAATTTACATATATTAAAGTGATTATACATTATCCCTCTAAACCTGTCTATTTGAAATTTTGAATGTATTTGAAATTAAAAAATTAAAAAGCCATCAATTCTCCATGTTGATATTTATTTTATAAGTAAGGCCACATTTGTATTTCTTTTACCTATAAGAAACATCATATTTTATTTTGATGTTTTTACTAGTAAAGAAGATAATATTTTATTTTATTAAATGTCAATAAAGTGATGGGTAAAAACTGGTTTTAAAAATCCTAAAAACCGTAGAGATTGATAATTTATTTTTTTATTTACTATTTAATGCACCCTTAGTATAGATGTGAATGTCTGTTAGTATCCATAACGTATCACTTATATATATGCACATGGTGTTATGATCCTAGGGGAGAAGAATCTAGTAGAATTGTTTAAAATTTTTATATTATACATGTACCCATGATACGAAAACTGCCTTAAAAATCAAATATTACAAGACTCTAAATAATTAATCACTAAAATTTTCTATTTTTAATATATTAACTTACTGTAAAATATAAATAACTATAGCTATCCAATATTTCCAAATCCCTCTAAACTATAGAAAATCGATATTCCTTACCAAATAATAAAACGGGATAAATTAACTCTATAAATTACAAGAAATATTAAATTATACATAACGCTACAATAGAAATATTTTTTAAAAAAGATGTTTCTATATCAACTATACAATTCTCAACTAACTCTAATATTATCATACTTATCTTCTCTCTGCACTCGGTACTCAAGATTTATCCTAATCTCTACTTAAATGAATTTGTAAAAGAAATTATATGGGAATGAGCACCACAGTTTAGTGAGTTTGTTCCTCACCACTGTCGTTCAAGCAAGTTTTCAAGCATTATTAACACATATGTAATCTATCTATACGCGAAATGAATGCATGCACAATAAATAAAAACAACACATAAGGTATAGATTTACGTCGTCTATACATCTATTATCCCCTATACTTGCTCCACGAGGTACCTTACTTTAACTGTATAAGGTTACCTAAAGGCACCGTCTCTCCAAATAACATTCAACTGTTACCTTAGCCGAGAAAAAAATACCAATCCAAATAGGTACACCTCAATTGAGGTCATATACCATCAACAGGTCATATCCAAGACCCATCAGGCATGTCAAGCCTTATTTCGGATTTTCTTAATTTAACTTATATTAAGCCCAACCCGCTCAATATAAGTTACTCGATATAAAATTAAGAAAAAACATTTCTTTTAAAAATTATAGTTGCTAACTAGTTAAACTGGTAAAAAGTCAAATTAAGATTTTCGGATGGAAAAACTCTAATTTAGCCACTAGTTTGTAGATTTTCTAAAAAAAATTATTTCTTTTAGAAAATTAAACAAGAAAATATAAACTCGAGGGCTAATATATTAAGACCAAGTCATCATGTAAAAAAAAATACTTTTTTTATATAATTTCTCTAAAAATGCTAAAATATGTACAAAGATACAAAATGTAATTAAAATGGATTTTTTTATAATTTTTATTACGAATTTTTCAAAAAAAAAAAGGAAAAAAATTATTCTTTTATATTTATCCCTAAAGTGCCTACATACTTGCTAATCAGGATCAAAACAACATAATTCTATTTTTTTATAAAAGATTTAATAAGTTGATTTTTTTTTTTTAAATACTGAACCAGATTTACATAAGTTATCAATTTATTAAAAAAAAACTAAAAAGATCTAATTTCATGAATTTACTTTAAAAAAACCCTAACTAACTAAATCTTTTAAAAATTCCAATCAAGATTTTATTTTAAAAAAAAAAACTACTACATGTCAAAAAAAATTTTTTCTAAACTCTAAATGTAAGATCTTATCAAAACATACAGTCTAGATATATATCTTTTCTAAAGATATGAATCTCAAAGAAAATATATGCAACTTTTTTAAAAAATACAATTTTAATAAAAAAAATAAAATTTAACAAAAAAAAAACATGAATTTTATCTAAAAATATTTATGTAAAAGTTTATAAATTCATAACTCATGTTAAAATTATCAAAATAATCTACACTAAAAAAAAGTTAGTAAAATAAAGTGGTTAAAAAAACAAAATAAATAAATAATGAAAATAATTTACCCAATTACCTAAATAGGTCGAATCGTATACGTGATAGAGCATACAATCGCAGAGTGTAGTGATCAAACGTGTGTGTGATCTTGCGACGAGCGTTGGTCAAGATCCATGTGTGTTGATTGGTGCTCGACAATGAGCGAGTGTACTATATGTCTAGTCGTAGATATGTATGATGTGCATAGGACTGTAAGCAGTGGATTAGGTGTGTGTGTGGTGTATTGTGATTGGATAGTACAAGCGTATATGTGTGTTGTAGTGGTGTATAGTGTTGTGCCAATGAATTTGTATGGCATAGACATGAGCTATGATTAGTGGGTGTAGATATTGAGTGCTAGACAATAAGTGTATGCTGACAGTGGACTATGCAGTAACATAGGTATGTAAAGGCTACGGGAGATTGTGAATAAAGTATGGGCTTGTAAGTGTATAGTGTCGTGAATTGTGGGGAAGTGTGATTGTGTGTGATTATGCGTGAGTGAATAGTGAGAAATGTGTAATTTGTGTGAGACATGAAACTATATAGGAGATGTATAGAGTTTGTGTATGAAAAACTTAAAAAAAAAAATTCAACAAAAAACTACTATTTATAAGCCACATGCTTAAATCTTTTTAGATCTTTTTCGACATAGATTCAATTTTAATAAATCTAATATTGATAAAATACGATGATGGTCGATTTGGATTTATTAAATTTATTAAAAATTTAATCCAGTTTTTAAAAAACCTTACATTAATTTAGGTTTCCTATTTTGGGCCCAATTTAATCTATCTTAATTTAACCCAATATATACGCTAATTTATTTAATAAATCTTAAATCTATTTAGCCCAAAATAAATTAGATAAAAATCTGCTTTATATTAGACTGGACTAAAAAATATCTTTAACGAAACCCAACTATTCAACGACTTGGAATTTACTAAATTGAATATACATCTTCAACCATTGTCCAGTCCGATTTGATCTGACCTTAAACGACTCGACTCGACTTGATTCTTTATATTTTTTATTTTCTTTCAATTTTCGTTTTTATTATTATTATTTTTATTTTTTTCGTTTTCTTTTTCTTTTTTTTTTTCAAATCTAACCTAATAAAAAAAGAATCTTAAGGGTGGCAAAAATAAAGTGTCTACAACTATCCCTTTTTGTAGTGAAATCTAATTAAAACTTCACTACAAAGATGAAAGAAATGTCCATTTTTACCAAATCTTATCTTGAATTGACAGGGTGAAGATTACTAACTTGAATAGTCAGGTAAGCAATGTTTCGTTTTAAAAAATGATACCGACTTGAAAAGTTGATGCAAAGAATAAACTGATCATCTTGAATGGATAAGGCAAAGGAATAGAAAGTCTATTTTAAAATGACGGGGCAAAGAAATAAGAGGGCCTATCTCAAAAGGATAGGGCAAAAGATTAAAGAGGCTCGTCTTGAAAGGATAAGGTAAATGACTAAGGAGACTGTCTTGAAAACACAAGGTAAAAGGATAAAATTAGGCACTATGATGAAAAAATTGATGTTTTTAAAAGGAAAATCGACTTCTTGAAAGGATAGATCTTTCAAAGAAGAAAACTTAACAAAAGGGGGTTAAAGGCATGGCTAATTTCTCTCTTTTTTTTTTTTAAATCCTTAGGATAACTATTATTCTTTAATGTAGACTGAAACTCCTTGAACATAGGATAACTAAAGTTCCTAAAATTCCTAGAATATCCTAAGCTCTTTAGTATGACAAAGGCTCTTGAATAATCTTTTCATTGGACTGTTGAAGCTCTTAAATTTTCCTATGACTAAGATTTCAAAATTCCTAATGAAAAGATAATTAGGGTTCTTGAAATTTCCTAAAGGGATTACTAAAGTTCTTAACTCAAGGATGACTAAAGTTCACTCTACAAATTCTCAAATTTTTCACTTTTTGAAACTTAAAGGGAAAAACCAACGCTTTTATTCTAAAAAAAAAAAACTATCCTTTTTTTTTCTACCAAGTAATGAAATTGGATTCACTCTAAATATTACAAATAAGTGGTATGCTCTTTTTTTAGCTCATTAGCCATTCATTCTTCATCTTTGATTGCTCATCCGCTACAACGATAGAATAGGAAAAAAAAAAAAAAACCTTCTACTGAATACCTTATTCATCTTGCCATAAGGCATTCTCATTTGATTATGAGGGAAGGGCTTCTCATGCCCCCAAGGCATGCTTGACTTTTGCATCTATAAGTTCCCTACTAGAGAAAGTATCTCGATTATTTGAATGATTTAGTCCAAAAGGACTTCCTTACACTCTTAGATAGCTTGTTTTCATTCTTAACTACAATTCCAAAAATTATGGTCAATCTTATAAGTAATACTTTAATTGATCCGATAGGTCTTTTCCTCAAGGTTATAATTTAGGCTTTTGGTTATTGGCTTAAACAAAAGGGTATATTGATGTGCTGGCCAATTTTGAAAAAAATTAATACCTCAACCGGGGTTTATAAGTTAAGAACCTTAATGGGAAAATGTTATAATGGGCTTGCCCTAGTTTCACGAGCAATAATTACTTAAGATAAGTTAATTTCTTCAGTTAAAAGAACTTTGTTAAGGGTGGTATAATGGGTAAGATTGTAAAATTAAAGTTTCATTCCTTTAGGCTTGGAATTTCTTGTCTAGGTTTGTACTTTGAGGGATATTAAGGGAAGACTCAGGTCCTTAATTTTGAAATTCACGGGTTTGGCTTTTTTAAGGCACTCAAGCCTTAGAGCTTTTGAGCTATCTTTTGGGATGTGATCACCTTACTTTTGTTTTTTTTCTTTTTTCCTTCTATTTTCTTTTTTTTTTCTCTTTTTATTTTTTTCTTTTTTTTTCAAAGGTAATTGCCCTCATGTGTTTGAGTTTCCCATTGAAGAAATTGATAACCCTAAAACCATGAGTTCAAAATGTATAAACCCAATGAAGTAAGGTATGGTTTGAGGGGAGTATTTGAGAAGAGTCTATGGGCTTAATGTATTTGAACGAGAATATAAGCTTGGGTGAGGTGTATACGGTTTGAAACTCTTCTTCATTTTAAAGAAATGAGTTATTTATGATAATTATTGCTCATGAATTGACATAACTGAAGCAAACATAAGTTAGCATATCCCTTTTCTCCAAAATCGTATAGGGTGATTCTTGACAGTGTTTAGTTTTTCTTTGAAAAACCTCCCTTAAATACTCAAAAGGGGTAACAAGGGATAAAAGTATTTATGGAGTGAAATGAATGCCTATCATCCTTTCAATTTGTATATCGTATGTAAGATAGACTTCATTTAAGGAGCAAGTCTTATCTTTACTTTTATGTCTCTTAACTCTCATGAGTGTTTTAAGGTCAGTCTTTGGGATTATGACTTGCCTCTTATCATTATAAACTCTTCAAATAATGAGATAGTTTCATTAATTTAATAATAAAACATTTTATGTTTTATTTGCCCCAATCTCATTGGAGAAGACTAGATATTATGTGATGTCCCAACAGGTCACATGCCCCTCTACTTTTAAAAAAAATTACCCTTTTGGACTCAATTAAATGTGATGGGAATCGGGCTATCAGACCTTTGACCTGCAACCGAGCTCAAAAACTAAAGAGACTGACATGACGAATCCTTCTATTCCAATTAACCCTTGCCGAGGCCAAGTATTTCCTTGCCGAGGCCGAGTATTTCCTCTGCCGAGTCACCCTTCATGTTGAGTCGTATGACTGCATATCTTTCTATAGTATGCCAAATTGAAGATTACTTACCCACGCCCAAACCAACCAATTACTCGGCATCTTCCTTGCCAAAAAAGCGAAAAAGAGAGAGTCTAGACTGACTAAGCCATTCCTGCTCAGACAAGTTAGCTATTTGTACTTTTTATCTGCATCTTTTAATAATCTCGCTAATGTAGCATCGCTACGCGTACAGTATCGTGTATAGAATCTGTTGCACCAATGATTGTTTTTTCTTGTATATCTATTTTTACCCTTTTTGTATTTTGTACATTACTTCCTTAGGAAATACTCGTTTTGTCTTTTCCTTTATTTTTTTAGGTAAATTGTCCTCACTTATGGGTATAAATACCCTTGTACTTGTAACTGTGAGAATCAAATTATCCTAAATACACTTTTGAGTATTTTCTTCCCTGCGTAAACAGCTTATTTACTCTCGACATCACTCTTATCCTAACCCTTAAGCAAGGCTAGGTGGCGAGTAACCTCACCAGACCAATTTGTACGTCATATCAAATTGTGCCGTGAGTCATCAAAAGTTCCATTGGAGAATCATATCCTCTAGAGCTGTTTGTAGGTTTTGCTTACCATTCATTCGTCATTCATTCCTTTCATACTTTCTTCTATTAGTTCTTTTGAGCTTTCTGTAAGCTTTAATCCATCTAACAATCGGCCTTATCTATTTTTTGTCACAGTTCGCAACAAAATGAGTCCTTTTATTGGCACTCCAACCTAAGCTCATTCATAGTGGAGATAAACTTTGTATTTAGTTTTAGGGTTAGAGTGAGTGGGCCAGTTTTTGTGAAGTAAGGGTTTAGGACCTTTTAAGCTTAAAAAGGATTGGCATAGATTGACAAAGCCTTAGGTGAAGTTAGTAAGTCATGTGTTTAGTTTTTTTTTTTTTTCTTGGAATGGGTTAAAATAGATGTGAAGATCTGGTGTTTATGTTTTAGGTTTTTATGTCTAGGGCTTCTAAAAAGGTTTGGTAATAGGCTTCTCTTCAAGGATTGTGTTCTTGGTTTAGGCTTTTCATAGGGAATCAAGAGTAATGTCCATTTTAGGGATGGGTAAATAGGTTGTATCTCCACTATTCTTATTGATCAATTTCCAATGTGCATTCTTCTTTTACTCTTCAACATCAGTTTTAGTATCAGGCCTAATTGATGGGCTATAACGCGCCATGAGCTTAAAATAAGTGACTACTCAAATTAGGCTTAGGAATTATTGTTGTTGTCCATTGTCTTACTTCAGAAGGATCAAATATGAGCTGTAGAAAAATGGGCTTAACCGCTTAACAGTAAGAACTTAAAGCTCATAAATTTTGTACTTGTTAGCAAAATTTTTTTTTTTTTTTGAAAAATTTTATTCTAAAGACATTTGAAAGCACTAATTTTACAAAAAGCTATGTTACAAACTGAACTATTAACATTTCCCTAATTCATTAGAAGAACTAAAAAAGTTACAAAGTTGGCAGAAATGAATGGCTATTTTACAAAGTCAAAAACCGATGATAATGACTTATTTACATGTAAATGTTTCTTTCTTTTGTGAAAAACCTTTTTATTATTGGAAATTGAAGAGAACCTATGTTATAGATAACTAGATTGTTAACACTACCCAAATAATATAAGAAATCAATTATTAAGATGAAATAATGAAAACAACAAAGTTATAAAAGGACTTGAAAACCTTACATATTAATGGAATCTAAATAAGACCTATGTTATACATAACTGAATTGCCTATATTACATAAAGAATAGAAAATGCTAAATGATGAGGATAACATGACTTTAAAAAGACAATCAATAATTAAAGAGTCGTAATTTTACAAAAAGGGTGTCTAATGTTACAAAAATTTGAGCAATAAACAATATAGAAATAATAGCTATTTACAGATCATAAGTAACAAATTTTACAATTTGAAGGATTTTTTACATGTTTTTATTTTTCTATGCACACATGAGTTATTGAGCAAATTTTTGATACAACAAGTATAAAAAATAAATAAGTAAAGACACAAATAGCATACAAGTAAAGCACACCTATGTAGATGCAGGACTGGCAATTGGATAATAGTGCGATAATTTATTTAAAAAATTTTCAGAGTTACGACTTTATCAAAATCAATTAAGTACAAATGGGCTAGGCCCTTGTTGCGCTTATAATCTTTTTATAAGTACAGACATGGACAAACCATAGAGAAAATTTTACAAAAGCAAAATATCTTTTAATAGTTTACAGGGGAAAAAATTTTTTTTACATGGAAAAAAAAATACATAGAGAAATTTATACAAGTAATATGTTACATGGGAAAATGAAAAAATTGTAACTTCTTACTGAAGATATATATATATATATATATATATATTTTAAAACGTTCCACTAATATTCATTTGCTTGCCCATAAAAAATTTTAATGCAATTTAGTGGATTTGATCTTAAATCTTGTTATGCCACTTTTTATTTGTAAAATGAACTAAAAAAATAAAGCAATACATAATACCTATATTACAAAATAATACAAGAGCAACCATATAATACACACAAAAAAAAAAATTGAAGATAACAATATATATAAAACAAAGTATCATATAAAATCAATGCAATATATTACAAATTCATGCCATGCAATAAAGGTCAGTAAATATTAAATTAAAGAATGAAATCATTATGAACCCGCAGTCAAGGAATACACTTATATATAAGTGGATTGAAATAAAAATGAAGCTCATGGATATTTATATATAAGGGTATTGATTCTTTTAATTTCCCTTCTTTTTTTTCTTTTTTTTTTTTTTTTGAAAAAGAAAGGCCAACCAACTACAAATTACCAAATTTTCCTATAATTTAACAATGACTAATCCTTTTTTCAAAAAAATGATGTAGAAGGATAGGGTCTATGAGTTTTAAGCTTTGTAAGTCTAAGCATTTCCGAACAAAAACCTAGTATGCTACATCAAAGTATGAGTGAGCTCGCCTATCACCACTAAGCGAGAGTAAAGACCTCAATGACCTAAAGGTTATACAATTGCAACCCTTCCTAGGTTCCTAGGTTCTTAGGTTCCTAAGGTGGCTTAGATTCGACCATATCTAAATACATAAATAACAAAAAAAATTCTCTCTAAATCCCTTAATAAGGGAGCCATTAGGCCAAAATTTTTTCTTAGAGGCCTACATCACTAAAACCCAATTAGTACAACTATATTACAATATATACATAAAAAAATGAAAAAAAAAATGAAGCCCATTAATTAATTTTTCTTTTTACTTTTACATTGCTAACCACTAGCAATCTCTAGTAGAGTCATTAATTCTATTGAGCCCTATTTCGATTTTTTTTAATTTAACCTATATTAAACATAGCTCACTCAATATAAGTTACTCGATATAAAATTAAGAAAAAATATTTTTCTTTTAAAAAATTAAAGTCATTAATCAGTTAAATTGGTAAAAAGTCAAATTAAAATTTTCGAGCGAATTACCTTAATTTAGCTACTAGTTCGCAAATTTTCTAAAAAAATTAAACCATAAAATCTAAATTTGAAAGCTAACTTATTAAAATTAAGTTACCATGTAAACGAAAAAAACTAATAAGCTTTTATTTTTTATAATTTTTCTAAAAATGCTAAAATATGTATAGAGATATAAAATGTAATTAAATTGGATTTTTTTTTATAATTTTTATTACGAATTTCCCAAAAAAGAAAAAAATGTATTCTTTTATGGTTGCCATAAATATGCCTATGTAATCATTAGTCAGAATCAAACCAATGTAGTTCTGTTTTTTAGAAAAGACTTAGTAGGTTGATTTTTTTTTTTTAAAGAAATAGAGCTAGAATTACATTAGTTATCAATTTATTTAAAAAAAATTAAAAAGATCTAATTTCACGAATCTATTTAAAAAAAAAAAACTCTAACTAGCTAAATTTTTTGAAAACTCCAGTTAAGATTTTATTTTTTAAAATACACTATTACATGTCAAAAATATTTTTTTTCTAAACTCTAAATGTAACATCTTGTTAAGACACGTAGTCTAGATACATATATTCTCCAAAAATATAAATATTGGAGAAAAGATATGCAACTTTTTTTAAAAATGCAGTTTTAATAAAAAATACGATTTAACAAAAGAAATGAAATTTATCTAAAATTTTTTAAATTCATAGCTTATGTTAAAATTATCAAAATAACCTGCACTAAAAAAAAGTTAGTAAAATAAAGTGGTTAAAAAAAAAAACCAAAATAATTTACCCAATTACTTAAGTAGGTTGAATCGTATATATGATTGGGCATTCAATTGTAAAGTGCAATGATTAGACGTACGTGTGATCATGCAATGAGCGCTGGTCGGGAACTGTGTATGTTGATCAGTGATAAATAGTGAACAAGTGTGTTGTACATTAAGTTGTGGACGTTTGTGCTGTATGTGGGACTGTGAGTGATGGATCAAGTGTATGTATGAACTGTAGGCATATGTTGTGTATTGTGATCAGATAGTGCAAGCATATGTGTGTTGCAGTAGCATATAGTGCTGTGCTGGTAAGAATGCTTAGCGTAGATGTGGGCTGTGATTAGTGAGTGTGGAGATTAAGTGCTGGATAGTGAGTGTGTGCTAACAGTGGACTATGTGGTGACACGAGTGTGTGAAGGTTGTCGGAGATTGTGAATAACATATGAGTTTGTGAGTGTACAGTGGCATGAACAATGGATGAATTGTAAGGAAATGTGATTATGTGTGAATGTTTGATTATGTGTGAGTGAATTGTAAGAACTGTGTAATTTGTGCAAGAAATGAAATTGTACAGGAGATGTGTAGAGTTTGTGTGTGAAAAACTTTAAAAAAAAAATAGTGGATGAATTGTGGAGAAGTGTGATTGTGCGTGAGTGTTTTATTATGTGTGAGTGAATTGTAAGAACTATGTAATTTGTGTGGGACATAAAATTGTACAAGAGATGTGTAGAGTTTGTGTGTGAAAAACTTAAAAAAGAAAAATTTACGATCGAGAACTACTATTTAGAAGCCACACACTTAAATCTTCTAAGATCTTTTTGGACAACAAATCCAATATTGATAAGACACGATGATAGTTGATTTGAATTTATTAAATTCATTGAAAATTTAATCCATTTTCTAGAAATCTTACATTAAATTTGGACTTTCTATCTTGGGCTCGATTTAGTTCATTTGAATTTAGCTTAATATGTAGGCTAACTTATTTAATAAATCTTAAGTTTATTTAGTCTAAAATAAATTAGATAAAAATCCACTTTATATTATACTAGATTAAAAAATATCTTTAATAAAGCTCAACTATTTGACTACTTAGAATTTATTAAATTGAATATACATCTTCAACCATTATCCGATCAAATTCAACCCTAAACAACTCAACTTGACTTAATACTTTATATTTTTTATTTTCTTTTAATTTTCATTTTTTTTGTTATTATTATTATTATTATTTTAAATTTGGCCCAATAAGATAAGAATCCTAAGGATAGCAAAAATGATATGTCTATAGGATGCAATAAAGTAAGCCTTCTCGCTATCAAAATATATCCAAAGCCCCAAAGACATAACAAAGCGAATCCTTTCACTATTAATTAGAGACACCATGCTAACTTTACTTTAATAATAAAAATATTATTTACGAGCACTACAAGCTTTCATAGAAATGATACAAGAATTTGTTTAAGATTGGGAAAACGTTCTTCAAAAATACTTTTTAAAAAAGTTACAAAGCTAACACTTTCCATTAGTATACCAGTTGAGTCATAGACATGTGATAAATATAACTGATTATTTTGGTCGAATATTTATATTTACCAATTTAAGAAGGTAATTATATAAATAATAACACACAAACAAAACAGTCATTCATTTATGCAGACAATAACAACCAACAAACATCACATAGATAACACGCACAAGCAAATAATAGGTAATTAGAACTCTCTCACCCGGATTAATATTTATTCTTAAAGCCTTTTGGGTTTCAAGAACTCAACAATTGAATACCTGAAAGATAATAAGACTTATAATTATTCTAAAATATTAAGCTCCTCAATTAACTAAATATCTATTATAGTTTACCTAATTTCCCATTATAACCCAAGTATAATATGAACATGGTTTAACTTACTTATTAGAGTCAATAGGAAATATGTTTGTATATTTGGTAATTATGGTATTTTATGTATTTAGTTATCTATTTCTCCTCTTTATTTGTTTATAGGGTCAATTAACTTAGTTATTCTACTTATTTTTCTCAATTTATCTTAAATTTTTAGCTGAGTGTAATTTTTTTGTTCTAACACTGATTTTTATGATTTTATAGTCAATTTTTACCATTCTTAGACTTATTTTCACGTAGTAGAGTTTATTTTAGACATTGAAATCTGTATTTTTCATTTTGGATCTAAATTATTATGAATTTTGTATTTTAGCCTAAAAAATTTTATTTATCAATTTTGAGTTTTTCTTTATTATTTTATGATTTAATCAATTTTATAAATTTTATATTTTTAGAATATTTTATTTTTGAGTCCATTTTACATTAATTTCATTATTTCTCAATTTTAGGTTTAATTTGTCAATAATGTTAATTTTTTTATTATTGTATTTTTTATTAATTAATTAATTATTATTTTCTAATTACTTTCCTAATTTGCAGTTTAATTGAAAATTTGGCAAAAGTGCTAACATAGCACTTTTTTATGGTTCCACATGGCAATTTTATTATTTCTTCTAATTTTTATTTTTATCTAATTTTATAATATTAGTATATACATATATGTATGTTATTATAATTTATTAAATATTATATATGGGCTTTAGTTTCTCCTTTATGGGCTTTAGCCCATATTATATTTCTATTTGTATATATTTATTTATTAAGTTATTTTAAGTAATTATAACATAATTATTCATGTTTTTGTATTTTAGATATATATATACATGTATTTATTCTTATAACAAACCGATACTATATGTATATCTATACATGTACATATACATATGTGCATGTATTTATTCATTTATTATACTATTATTTGTATTTTTATACTTATATGTATATGTGTATATATATATATATACTTATGTTATCTAAATCTATTTTTAAGAAAATTGGATATAATATATGTATACATACTTATATACTTTTCGATTCATACATATATATATATATATATCTATATATGTATACAAACTTAATTTATCTCATGTATATGTTTATGTACATATTATGGTGTATATGTATACAGATGTTTATATATATATATATATATATATATATATGTATTCCCATCTTATTTCTTTATTTATTTGCAAAACTTTACACTATACTTCATATATGTATGTTTCATAAATGTACATATGCTAGGTATATATGTAAACCATACAAGTATGTATATACCTAATTAAGTATATATATATATATATATATATATATTTAACACCTACATGTACTTATATATTTGAATATGTACACATACATATATATGGATATAAAAGAATAGAATTATTACATATCATTAAGTACACATGCATAATATTTCTATTACAAAAAGCCTAAAGTACATGGTATTCCTATACATGCTACACTTACATACATATGAACACAAGAGAGGAAAATACACAACTTAAATTACAAAGAAAGTTTGAAATACTTGAAGAAAATACTTGGTTACTTGATCTTGAAATGTTGAAGTTGGAGCTTTTTACTTTCTTCTTGGAAGTGAGAGTTTGATAGTGATGAAGTAGGAAGGTAGTTGTGGAAACAAAGTGAAATAATAGGGGAAGAAAACAAAAGAAAATAAAAGGATGAAGATGAGGAGGAGAGAGAAAGTATCGGTCCACAATTTGAGATTTATGGCTTCAATTTTATGTTAATTTAAGATGGAAATTGAAAGAAATGTGTAGAAGCATGTAGGGTATACATGGCTGAAGAGAAAAAGAAAGGAAAAAGGAAAAGGAAAAGAAAGAAGAATAAATGTTGGAAAATGACATGTTGACTTTTGGTAAAAAATTATTAATAATAATATTATGTATATGTAACAATTATAAATTAGAAAGGGGAAAAGGAAAATAAAAAGGAAAAGATAATAAAGAAAGGAAAAATAAGGAAATAAGTGAACAAATAAATAAAATAAATTTTGGATTTTTCTCTAAATATTTCTAACCCTATAAACAATATTTATGATAATATATATTATAATTATAAAGAAAATTTTAAGATATAAAATTAACATTTACTATATAATACATGAACAACAATTAAGTAATAAAATTAAGTTCAAATAATTAAACTTATGTAATACTAATATATATATATATATATAAGGTTACTAACAATTATAAAGTAATATTACCAATTTTATAAATTAATTTAGTATTTTTACGTTTATTAGCATTTAAAAGTTATCTCTAGTCACTCGTTAACGGTTATACATGATTATATGCAATTAATTGTATTAATCGATAATTATATTCAAGTAGGATTTTATTACCGTAAAAGAAAATTTATTTGTTTATAAGTTTAAAATTCTAGTTTTAGGGTTTTTATCATATTTTGGTTCAATCTTTAGTATTTATATGCATATAAGTTTAGAGCTTTTATACGCGATTAAGATTTGCATTAATATATTAGAGTTTTTTTTATTCGTTTTAGGTTTTATAATTAAAATTTCAATTGATTTTAAATTTATCGGTTCTGTTGACTTAAAAAAATTATCTACAATACTTGAATTCAACTCAATACTCAAAATATTAAATTTGTGGATTTTACATATAGCATGGGCTTTTAGCTATTATAAAGATTCAATAATACCGTGTAGAATATCCCAACCTATTTCAAAATAGTATACATAGTTATTTAACGACAAGTGTAGGAAGATTCCTCACTCTTTACATTAGTATGCAATCAATTTATTCTTTTAAGTTGATTTATGCCTTCAGATTCTATAATAATTTCAAAAATCTGGAGCTAGTTGGAAATGTAAACCCTAGTTCCATGGAAATTTGTTTAGCATCAATATATACAACTCGATAGAAACCAAAATAATTAATACAAGTTATGTTAACTGTGCACATATGTTACATGTATCTAGAATTGAATTTCTTGAATATCTGTTGTTCGACTTAATTACGTAATGACTATATTAAGTGCTTTTTGATGTGCATATTTCACTTAATTTCAAAGATTAATAGGGAATAGTGGATTAGAGGTCATATAAGTAACAAATTCGGCTCGCATTTTTTAATAACATAGAAATATGGGCCAACAGTCGCATGTTAAACTCAACCTAACAAACATAAACCACGGGCTCCTAGGCTGATTGTTCACCGAATAATTGTCTTATGGCTCTCTCTTATACAATGATAAACTAAATTCCCAAAAAACAAAAGCAAAATAAATGAATTTCGTGTATCAAAAATACATTGAAGTATAATCGGTAGATTAAAATACCTAGAAGAAAATTAATTGCAAATTTTATATACCTAACGTATATGGTCTATAGATAATTAGACAATAATGCATCCACCAACCATCTCTTGCCATCATCTAATGTTATATTTGCAAGTATTAGGTATTTTTTTTCTTGGTAATTATAATAAAAAAAAAAATTGAACCTGATTTATGCGATTTAAAGATCAGTATTCATATCACTACAACGAAAGGGTCTTGATGGTATCAAATAATTTGGTATAATATAAAATAATTATTTAATATATAAACATTTTTGAAAGAACATTCAAAGTGTAAGTAGTAGTATTAATAATTTTTATCAAATCGAAAAATTAATAAATCTCTGACCGTCCACCTAATGCAAAACGCGTGGAATATAAAACGTACAGAGTGGGAAACAATAGGGGAAACAAACATGAAACATTATGAGACGTTACCAAATTAGACTTATTAACGTGGAAGGTCTTACTAGGAATTGAGAATGGATTAAATTCAAAATGAGTTATGATTAGGGTTAGGGCAACGCTGATTGCGGTGGGGGACCAACGTGTTGGCGTGGAGGGGTGGAAGGGGAAGACAGGGTTGGAGTCCGAGTCCAAGTCCAAGAAAAAGGTGGGCTCCGTTTATCTTAAGTCTAAGGGTGGCTGCTGCTTCGACATGAAGTTAGAGGCTCCATGGGGACATGTGGGTCCATCCGGATATGACTTGAGTGGTCTATATCACTTCTTATTGTCCACGTCACTGTTCTTTCCCATCTTATCCACCGCCTTCCTTATTCTTAAATCTTGGCTCCTATCTTACTTTAACTTTCTTTCTTTTTCTTTTTCTTTTATTATCTTTTTTACCCCAAGTCCTTCTTTATCAGATAATATACATATTATGTACTAATATTTTTTTAATCATAGCCAAATTTAATGTTATATTTAATAAAATATTATCAATTAAGCATGCACTCTAATAGTTTAAATTCAACTTGTATTCTATTAGTAGTTATATTTGATAAATATTCCTTTCATTTAATGAGTTTGTTTGTAATATCTATTCATTAAATTATCGTTGTTTTTCTACTTTTTCATACTTCTTACTTCATTTATAAGAAAACATTTTAATACAAATTGAAATAAATAAATAAAGGAAAAATACAAAAATAATTCTCCACCTTATACTACTATCGTATTCTGATCCATTATATTTGCTTTTTTTTTTTTTATCTGAAGCATTGATATTTTAATTTTTCTATTCAAGTTGTTAACAACTAGAAGTAACTTCCAGATGATTTTGTTGAAGTCTTCTACCGCAAACTTGTCAATTATATTATGGGTGATATTTTGTATATTATAACTGTTCATTGCTATTGACAAATAAATTAATCCTACTAAAAGTAAAGTGGCAAAATCTTGAAAGGTTTACGTCTAATGTCATTTTCTTTTGAAGTGAGATCTTTTTATGTTTTCCGAAACCATTTGGATGTTTATCCCACAATTTAACCCGATTTTAACTCTCTTTGTTACCCCATATAATACACAAACTGAACTATATATATATAAGACACGATGCTAAATAAATAAATAAATACATCTATAACATTATAGTGCTAGTCTCCACTTATTAGCGTCTTAGCTAGTTATGTGACTTATATATTTCATTAAATTAATAAAGTTACAAGAACTCTTATTGTTATAGCTACACACTAGTTAGATTATGTCTTACTCTTCGTGCGCACTGCTTCTAATAACTATCCTATCCTTTTACTCCAATCTCCACTCTTCCGAGTTCTACCAACTACTTCATCTATTGTATTATATTTTACAATTTCCCTTATATTTCTTTCCATCTTATTACAATATTGGCACATGCATAATTGGTGTGAAACCTCTAATGTGTATATATATATATATATATCATTTCTCTTATATGTTTTCTGTTGAGTTATCTCTCTATTGTTTTAATGATAATAAAAAGGAGTAAAGATATTTAATTAAGTATGTTAAGTGTGCATGACATTAAGTAAAGTAAAGTTTTTATTTAAGGTCTGATTTTGAGAATTAGAGGCTAATTTAGAGATATTAAATAATATCAAAAAATTACAAAACAGTACGATTCATATAATTTAGTGGACTCTTAGTTGCTTGAAGGCTCAACTTTGCTTGTTGGATATATTTAGGTAATATATCTAACACGTTACACTAAGTTGGACATAAATCTACGAAGATTAAGATGGATCAATTGGATTATTTTTAAGATAAATTTATTTGAATAAATACTTTATGATAGTTGCTAGATTTTTAATGGTTCAGTTTTATCAGATTTCTCATGAATTATTTGATGGATTTTTATTAAGATAAGTGAAAATTTTCATGGAATTCAAACTAGAACTTATTATAAGCTCAAATCAAGAATATACATGTGAAGAAATTTTAAGATAAGGATGACTCTTTATTTTTGCTGTAAATTTTTTTATCAAATTCATAAAGATCTAATAACATAATATCATCAAGGGTCACTTATTCAAGTATATTAGATTTGTTACAAGTTTATTCGTGCAGAGATTCTCTAAGAAAGTATTAAAAGCCTGAAGTTCGAATTTAAAGTATTATCAAGCGTCAAGATCTTCTTGTAATTTTGAGGAGATGTTTTTTAACAAGATAGAATTCAAATATTCAAAATGTCCTTGAAGAATACAAAAGTTGAAGTAAGAACCAAGTAAGGATTCATGTAATATTATCCATAACAGTCCAATGTTCAATTAGAATTAATCAATAAGAGTGATTTAGCTTTCATAAATCAATGGATAAGAAGTTCCAACGGCTAGATTAAGTTGTGTTTAAAATTTATCTAAGATTTCAATATAAAGACGTTACATATGAAGAGTATAAAAAGAAGGTAGTTCAAATTTTTGAGATATATAGAACTGCAACTTTCTATTGCAAACTTTATTCTCAAAAGAATTAGAGACACATTCAGAAACTAAATCAGAGACAACATTGTGTACTTTATTTTAATATTTTGTTTTTATCTCATGCTTACACTTGGATTATCATTGTATTCAATTCTTATTTTTTTCTGTAATCTCATTTTTTGAGAGAAAAGCTGTGAGTTAATGGAGAGATTCTAAATTCTATAGATTTATGTTTAGACAAGGATAGCCTAGTAAGACAAAGCAGAAGATTTATACTTATTTCTCTCTTGATTGGATTAGTAAATAGTGGACAGTAAAGTGACTGCCGTGTGTAACAGCAAATGCCCAATAGCAGAGCTAAAAGAATGCAATAATATTATAAATGTTGCGTCTGATATTCTTATCTCTACTTTCCTTTATTTTTTGTTTTACTTAGTTTTTATATATTATTTTACACCATACTTATTAAAGTAATCAAAGAGACACATTTAAGTCTTTATTTGCAAAACATTTAAAATTTTTTAAGCAATCAATTCACCCTATCTTGGTTACTTTTGGTACTTACATTTTCTGTTCTTTTTTTTTTTTCACCCTCTCCTATTTGTTTTCATAATGATCTTTTTATTTACCTTTTCATGGTTCATTCTTCCTAGCTTCAAAACTCTCCTTTTTCTTTTCTCTATTTTAACATCAAATTTAAAGTGTTATTATGGAGATGGTTTCAATATTATGTTATGATTTCAAGAAATTTCATTTTGTAAGTTGTAGAGAAATTGGTTAATTAGAAAATGCTTATTAGTTTTTAACATAGTTATTTGTTGCTGGTGTAATAGCTCATATATATATATACATATATATATATTAAGATTTTTCGTAGTTTAATGGTATAAATACTTATTTTTTAATATACTCGATAAGATTTTATTTACAAACCTATCTATACTTGGCAAATAGTTTTAGGGATTTATTTGCATTGTAAATTGATAAATGCACCGTTATCTATCATGATTTTTTTAAATATGCACATGTTTCCAATGTTATTGCTAAAATTCTAAATACCATCACTATGAGCTTTTTTTTGGCGACGGTTTTAGGAGCTTTTAATAACAGTATAGAAGGTATGCACAGACCAGGGAATATTTTGAATCGGCCCAAAACTAGTAGACCTGGTTTAAGAAAACATCGAACCATCACCGACTTGCTGTTTATAAGCCGATTCTTTTTTTTTTTTTTTTCATTTTTCATTTTTCTCTTCGTTCCTTCCAGCTATATACATATATATTGTACATACATATACATATATAAAATGTAATATGTAAATATCATTTGTAAATTTCACATGTGAATATTATATGTAAAATATCCATTTATATATATTATATGTATTTATATATATAATAGAATAAGAAAAAAAAAAAAAACGATCACTTGGTTGCTAACGAAAAATATACTATAACATTGAAATTAGAAGTCTAGAACTGAGATCGAGTTGACGACAACCATCTACACGTCATCCGGTGACATGAATATTAAAAGATAATATTAGAAGCAAACTAAGTACATTATAATTCCTCAATGTTCCTTTGATAATCAAGTTCCCCAAATTTTAGAAAACATTAGCTGTGAATGTCATCAAGTATTATTCCAATTGCCTTTTTAAGCTTGAAGACCTAAATATCAAATGATTATTGAAGAATATTTCTCATCTCGCACGATCCCTTATCACAAAATCGATGCTAGTATGAGCAGGTGAATGCCATGAAGCCAATATGGAAACTTAAGAAAAAAAAAAATAATTAGAGACAGATGGAAAGAAAGGGTGAGAACATGTGGAGTGTTTTGTGAATGAAATTGGTGTACAGTGATGAGTTTGCAATTTGAAGGAGACGAGAATGTCTATAACTTGCAAATGTAATTGTTTTTTAGCTAAAGCAGACAATTCGCATTTATTCTTTATTATTTTTAGAGATATGTAAATGGATTAAACGGATTATCTCGACTAGATCTACTTTGATTCATGGGTTAAACAAATTAAGTTATTTTGGTCCTCTTTTACATAAGCCAAATTTTTGTTAAACCAACTCGATTTACTTTAGCTTGTAAGTTAAACAGACTAACTAGTTAAACCAACCATTTAACCCACTTTAGTGAATCGGTGGGTTAAACAGGCTAAATTGGCTTGTTTAGCTCATTTAACCCTTTAATCCACCAACAATAAATATTATCTTAGGCACTTGAATAATTAAATTTAAATTAACCAAAAATATATATACAATTCATGAAATGTTGATAAAGAGAAGCCATTACATTGGGATATTATAATTCCTAATTTACAAACTTCTAACTTTTAACAATTAACATGTATTAAATATAATATAAAGATGTTTGTCAACCAACTACTACCTCGTAAGTTAATGACTCTAATTCAGTGACTACTCCATTACTACATGTTAACAATTAACATGTACTAAATATAATATAAACATGTTTGCTTCCTCGTGAATTCCTAAAATCCTAAGCAGTACTTTTCTTAGAATCATTGAATTGACTATAATGTGTTACTACTTACTACCATGTTTCGGGTTAAAAAAAAAAAAAGTGGGCCAACCTAACCTGTCGAGGGTAATCCCACTTCAACTTACGGCGAACCAAGCCAAAAATGGCTTACTTTCTAAATAGGTTAAAATCCTTGACCCAAACTTACTTTTAAAGTGGTTTAAACCGGCCAACCTACAGGCTAAAGTCTGCTTGTACATATCTAATTATTTTTAATTTTGAATGATAAGTCAATGTTTTTGTAGGCTTCTATGTTCTCAATATTTATTTCCTCTCCACATCTCTCTCTCTCTCTTTTTTAATGCCATTATTGGCCTTCTAGTAAGGAAAGTAGATATATAATATCGCCATTGCATGTTTTACCTAATATTTAATTTTTATTTTCATTAGCTGTTGGTTCAACCCAATAAGTTTGGATCCATCAATTCACATAGGTCAAAGGGGTCTACCTTAGCACTTTGAATCGATAATCCCACACCAGTTTAAGCTCATGCATTACAAGTCGGTTCACAATTTAGAATTGCCCCTTTTCTAGGTTTAGGTACATATCTTTTAAAAGTTACATGTAAGTGAAAGAAATTTTAAGATTTTTAAGGGTCAACCTATATTAGACTAATAATTTTTTTTTTAAGTATCTATCCAATTATTCTTAATGTGATATAATTTTAATGGCAAAAAACATTGTAATTTAGTAGTATGAGCTTCGATATACTAGGGAATACATGTTTTAAATATATATAACTAAGCAGCAAATTGCTACATGCCACATATGACAAAATTTCGCTACTAGGTTTCTAATAGCAAATTTTGCTAATTGGCCCCTCCAAAGCAAAGTTTAAGTGGCAAAATTAGGCAGCAAAATTGTTCTTTTTTAGAGCAAATTATTACGAGTTATTCTCAAATATAAATTTGTGTGCATTTGTTATCATATGTATAATTGTTTGTATTTAGAAAGAGAATATCTACTTTTGTATTTTGAAATATTTTGATTCTTTTATATGTTTACCCTTGAAAATTTTCTAGAATTTAATATAATGCATAATGAGATTATGTATGCCATCTCAACTTAAATAGAAGAACATAACCGAGTTTATGAAAATAATATAAAAATCTAAGTCTAAATAAAGTAGTAGCATAAAATAAACATGACTAAGTTTAAAAAAAAAAAAAAGAGAGAGAGAATAATATATATATACTTAAAAAAAATATGAACATGTAGTGAGCCCATTGCTTTAATTTAGAGCTAGAAAATGTCAAAAAAATTTACTATAAAAGTTTAAGAACATTATGTAGAAGAGCTAGAAAATGATTGCGTTTAGCTCATTCATGTCTAAAACTATATGCGGGTTCTATAAATATTGATGTTTTATACACTCTTGGCATGGTAATTATATCTTTAATGTTTAGCTTCAAGCTTACCTAGCCCGTGTTTTAAAATTTTTTCATCGTAAAATAAAATTTTTTCAAAAAAAAAAAAAACACTCGTATAAAAAAATTTAAGAAATTTGAGGAAAACAAAAGTTTTGTGGTGTAGTAGATTAGTCTTTAGGTAAGGCAAAGTAAGTTATCTATACAACTACTCAATGCTTTTGGGATTGAAACAAAGATGATAAATGCTTGTGGAATTAAAACAATGGTGAAAATTTTGAATTTTTTTCACTTAGGTATTTGTTAATTAAAATTTTCATATCAAAAGATGATATTTTGTTGGTACAGATTTGTTTTGCTATTTACAAAATTGAGGAAGTAAGGCTTAATTAATGGCAAAATCAACAATTCAATCTCATGTTGCAATTTTGTACTCTCTATTTGATACAATTTGATAGCAATGGAGGTCTTAAGAATAATAAAGACCTACGTGTTGGGAGTAACTCTTTGATCATGAGAGCTTAGCAATTGCCTCCAGGATAGTTACAACACTTGCTAGAGGATGATTAACCCATACAAGGTAAAAAATTTTGTATTTATTTATAAAATCATTGTATATATATATACATATACACATTCAAGAGAGAATGAGAAAAGTATAATGTTCATTAAATAAGATTAGGAATTAAAATAACAAATTTGGGTTTATATATAATAAAGAAAATTTATAGCAATTGTACAACGTCTATCTTGCTTTTGTTTACTTGGTAAGAAATAAAATATATTTTTTTTTTGTTCTTTTTTATGTTTCCATTTACATATATAGAAAAATATATATAGAACAATGTATATAACTTATTGTAAATAGTTTCTTTTTTTTTTTTTTACTTGTGATACCTATCTTAAACCATCTATTGTTAGGAACCTATTAATGAGGTTTTTTATTTTTATTTTTTTCATAAAATATTTTATTAAAATAGATATAATAACATTTAATGTAGAAAAATATATCTAGAACAATGTATAGAAGATTACCAAGCTAGATCATCAGACTGGATTTTTCACTCTAGGCCTTACTTGGTTATCTTGTGCGCAAAAAGAATTGGAAACTGATTTTTTAGGTTTCATTTGGTCTTATCAAGCTTTAAAGAGGCTCAGTTGATCTTTAAGCTAAATAATAATAATAATGAACCTTGCATACTTGGTTTCATATCAAAGCCCATGAAGGCTTAAGGAAATAATAAGTTTTAATAATAAAACTTAATTTTAACCGTCTATTTTGGAGCCATCAAATAGATGTTATCAACTTCCAAATTATATAAATAAGAGGCCATTTGGTTCATTTATAACATTAGTAGGCTTAAGATAAATACTAGTGCCCTGCTGAAATCACTTTAGAGGAGATTTTGATTCACTATTACACGCGCGCAATTAAGATACTGAGTTTACTTATTCTTCGTTATACGCCTCTTCCTAATGACATCCCTCCATATATCATAAGCTCAAGATGTCTCCTAAGTCGACTGGTACACCCGTTGTATATGATTAGTTAGCTACAGTAACCTCACTACACAGTAACTTTCTCCCATTCATAAACCTCGTGACTTTTATATCAAATGCCGTATTATTATAATAGTTTTTCTAAAGATAAAATATTATCTCATTCTCTTTTATATAATAGATATAACATGTCTTCTTGTTTCCACATCTCTCCTAAATTTGCACACCATCAAATAAAGTACGAGACTTACTAACACTCTATTTTTTTTTTTTAAAGCGAGCTAAATTATACATATAAAAACAACAGCTTTTTGTTCAAGAATGAACATCGTATGAGGAGTACATTTATTTAAGTATCTAAGTACACAAAATCAATAAAATTTTATATTAAATTTGTAAAATTATTTGTTTGTAAGTCTTTTTAGTCTTCCAAGTAGTGTTTATTTTGTTACATTTTCATACATGATGCGAAACAACAAAACCTGAATATAACTTAGAATTTTCCATTCCTTAAAATTCGTTATTCATTTATTTAGGAATCAATTTTTGTTTAAGTTAGTTGCAAAATGTTGTAATTAACTCACATAACTATTATACGAGAAATTTTTTGTTTAAATCAAACACATGATACCAAAAGACAAAATAATGGTTGGCTTGAACTATTATTACTACAAACACAATCCACTTATGCGGCAAATTTTGTTGGTCAGTTAAGGCTTAAAATTAATAAAATTACCGCTTGAAAATTACCATTCACATCTTGTCCTAGTTTGGGCTAAATGGTGAAAAATCTTAAATACCATGTAGGATTTAACAAATTTTTAACATCTATTTTTCTTTTAAAGAAAATGTATATTTAACTTTTATCCAATTTTTTTGACATTAAGTGATAAAGAAAAAATCACAAATTAGGAGTATCGAGACTTTCAATACCACATTAACAAAGAAGATTTTTCTTAAAAATTGGATCCAGATAAAAAAATTAAGGATTCTTGTCCATAATCGAGAATTAAAGGCTTCCTAAAATTAATGGACAACATGCGCACTTGCCATCATTGAAGTTTAGTAAGAAAAACAATTTTCATGAGTGAAAAATTCAGATGCAATTTTCTTTTAGGAGCGTTGGTATTTAGAACATTATAAAGAATAATTTCAAAAAACTAATAAACCACATTGTTAGATACACAATGATGAGATTTATCCTATAATCAAATCAAAGATAATTAGGCTACTCACTATATTTCCCAATATGTAGTATTTTAGAAGATTATCAATTTTAAGTCTTCAAAAGAGCCATGGGACACTTTAAATCAATTTATAGACATTGAGAAGAAAGTATGAGTTGCTTGAATAAGAAATGAATAAGAAGATTGCTACTTATTAATGATATAGGGGCAAGTGAAGACACAATTACAGATTTTTAAGTTATGGAGACTTGTCAATGAGATTTTATATTGCAAATTTAATTGAGGAGAAAACTAACCTCACTATTAGAACCATTGATGATTTACAAGGATTCTTAAAGGCTTATGAATAGCGGTTGGATGAAAGGGTTGTACAAAAATTGAGCAAGTCCTAAAAGCTCATGTAAATGTTAAGAATGAGAAAGATGAGCTAGTGAATCAACGTAGTGTTTCTAATCAAAGGAAAGGTAGAGGTGATCAGAATTTTTTATTTAATCAATAGTTAAGAGGAAAAGGTAAGTTTAATCAAAATCATGATAACTCATCTATTCAGTGTTTTAAGTGTAAAAAGTTTGACATAGACAAGCTAAGTGTAAGGCTCATATTCAGTGTTATAACTGTAATCGATATGATCATGTTAATAAAGACTATCACGCCAAATTGCCAAGACAAGAAATGATAAGAAATTTCATGTAAAAGTTATAAAGAATAATGCAAATAATATAGAAACCTTATTGATGGCCAGTTGTGATAGTATTTGTAGATGATAGCTAGCAATTATTAAATACAGGACATAGTAATAATCTCAGTGATAGAAAGGAATGGTTTATGGATTTTGATGATACTTTTCATACTTCAGTAAAGCTTGGTAATAATTGCTGCATATCGTATGTAGGAAAGGTAAAATTGGCATTAGGGTGAAAGATGGGCTCCTAAACAATATTTTAGAAATATTTTACTCCTTAAATATTTATCAGAATCTCCTAAGTATGAGACACTTAATAGAGAAAAATTATGATATGCAGATTAGCAAACATAATTGTATAATTCTCAATGTTGATAAACGAGTGATGGCAAATGTAAACATGTTTAAAAATCGATTGTTTCCTTTGAAGTTCAATTATGATGCACTTTATTGTTATGCTTCTATGATATTGATGACAATGGATTATGGCACATGAGATTTAGGCACTTAAATTTTGATACCTTCATTTGCTTGTATGTAAATAATAGGTTTCTAGCTTGCCTATAATTAGTACACCTAATTAAGTATGTGAGTTGTACAATTTGGGTAAGAAGTACTATCATATCTTTCCCAAAGAGAGACTTTGGATAGTCGATAGGTCACTTGAGCTTATTCATTTAAATATGTGCTTTATGGAGATTCCTTCCATTGGTTATAGTAGGTATTTTATTACTTTTATTGATGGTTTTAGTAGTAAAGCATGTGTTTATATTTTAAAGCATAAATTTGAAGCATATAATACTTTGAAATCATTTGTGATTTATATTGAAAGGTAGAGTGAGTATTAAGTTAAAATTTTGAGAAGTGGTAAGGGTACATAATATACCATATTATGAATTTCTTGAAAAGTATGGTAAATAACATCAACTAATTGATAGGTACATTCCTTAGTAAAATGATGTGGCTAAGAGGAAGAATAGAATGTTTATAGATACAGTGAGATGCATGTTACATGGTAAAAATTTGCTTAAGAAATTATAGGCAAAAGTAGTTGCATGTGCTATTTATGCTTTGAATAGGTATCCTACTAGAAGTGTTTGTGATAAGACTCTAAAGGAAGCTTAGAATGATAGCAAGCCTAACATTAGGCATCTCAAGGTATTTAATTATGTTGTTTATGTCCATGTGCTTAATGAGTTAAGGAATAAGTTTGATGATAAAATAGAAAATGTATCTTTATTGAGTATAATCATAAGACAAAGGGTTACAAGTTGTATAATTTGAAAACTAAAAATATGATCTGTTAGTAAGGATGCTACTTTTTATGAAGACGGTGTTTAAGATTAGTCTAATAAAGAGAAAATTACATAATGTGTTCCTATTATCAGTGTTGATGCTGACATATAACTTAACCTATACTTGGAATCTTCTAGTTGACCATAGAGATAGTATAGGATGCCTTCTCATTTAGAGGATTATGTGATTGGTAATATTAGCAATTCTTTCGATGATTATTCTAATAATGTGCATTATGCCTTATTTGTAGATTATAATCTTTTATCATTTTAGGAAACTACTAATAATGATTGTTGGGTGAAAGTAATGAATGATGAAATCTACTTTATTGAAAAGAATGGAACTTGGGAGTTTATTACACTTTCTAAGGATAAGAAGTCAATTAGTGTCAAATGGGTATATGAGACAAAGTACAAATCTAATGGAAAGGTAAATTGTTTAAAAGCACTTTTGGTTATAAAGGGTTATAAGCAAAAACCAATTATTGACTATTTTAAGGTTTTTGCTCCTATTACTTGACTCGATACTATTAGAATTCTTATTTCATTTGCTACTTGAAATAGTTAGAATATTTTTTAAGTGGATGTTAAGTCTATATTTTTGAATGGTGTACTTAATGGGTCCCTCCAACAAATCTCTTGGAATTGGTTCTATATCAATGGAACCTCAACATACATACATAATGAATTGATATGGTATGTTCATATCATAACATATGAATAGTAAGAATTAGCATTCTTACCTATTGATACTAAAACTCATAGGAAAGATAAAAAGACTCATGGATAGAATTAAATATGCAATATTTATCGAAAAAAGTATTCTATTATTATACAGGAGAGGTATGTTGAACAATCTCCTAGCTATGTGAAGAAAGGTGAAGACAAAGTTTACAAATTGAGCGTTCTACCACAAAGCAATGAAATTGCAATAGTCTCGCAGTGTAAACCAATTTATGATAATAATTGACCTCACAGTCCCTATCATAGATACAATTTGCACAAGGTATCAATGACTCCTCACTTTGAAGTAAATAATCATTCATAATTAAAGATAGAATTTACACATATACTTAAAAACTTTAAATCATATTTACAGAAAGATACTCATACTGTCTTACATTTTCAAGAAATATCCACATGCTAAGGGTTCATATTACACAATCGGTTTAAAAACTTAAAAGTTAGTAACATAACTCTAGAAGACTTAATTACATCATTATTCAGCTTCATCCTCACTCCCTGATAGCTTAGCACTTTAAAAAGATATAGAAGATAGTTATAGTGCGACATATCAGTCGGTGCCTACAAGAAAATCTAGAAGGATATGAGGTAAGTTAAAATGAAGATTTAAGAATGTATAACAAACACATAAGTTTTTCAAACAATTAATTATATGCAATGCAATAAGCAAATATCACCACATAACGTGGTCCGGTCTACTGTGAAATCAAACTAATTTCACCCGTTCTAATTTAGGTTAAGAATGAAATCTAAGTTTATGCAATGGAGACACCGCTTTCCTCATGACTATCCTTCAAACCATTATCCTCATCCTTACCACAACCTCTTTTCTTGTTACTTAGTTTGGTTAAAAATGAAGAAAAGACCATTATGTTATCCAGCGTTATCTTTTTCGAAGATGTCGGTATTTAATTGGAGAGCCTTAGATATCCCTCAAAGGGTTGCAATGCATGTTTAATTGAGGTATTTAGGTCTTTTATAATAAAGTTCGATTTAGGGTGATAAGAAAATCTCACACCACTCAATTCACAACAATCACTAAAACACCTTATAGATTTTTAGCTTAAAATCAGATATTCACAAGCATATGCATATATAACTACCTATAAGAACAATCATATACAACCTTAAGCCTTCAAGTACTTTAATATGATACTCCAAAATACAATAAAGAATTGAACCTAACTTACCTAAAGTCCTCGATTAGCTCACTTAACTTGTCGTAGGTCACTTATCTCCATATATCCTTTAATATAAATATACTTTTAGTAATTATATCCTTATAATACATATAAACTTTATGTTATGATTTGACTCGATTTTCCATGTATATATTATTTATTTATTTTATCTATTCTATGCTAGTTTTAGAATCGGTTTTTGAATCTGGTTTTAATTTTGATTCTAATTCAATTTCAACTATAGGTGTTATATGTAAATCTTAAGGTCTCGTTTCAAACCATAATGTGAAATTAATTATATTATGCTTGGGTATCCTGAATATCACTTTTAATTCCTCACTAATGCTTTAGACCATACGATACATCCTAATCTTAATTTAATTATCGAATTTACTTTTTATATGAGAAAATTTTACATTTTTCATATAATTACCCTAATTTCAGTTTCCTATCAGATTTATTATATATTACTATTATTATATTATCAGTTTTAACCTAATATTTTCCATTTATTATATTTCTAATTTTACATATTATTAATTTTCATATATTTACTACATAATACACATAATATTTATATCTAACACCTTAAATACCACAAGTATCATATTACATCAGATATTAACATCCTTAGATACCTAATTACATATTAAATTAGTAATTATCCATTTAATTACCTAATTAGCCCAAAATTACCTATTTTATACATTATTTTAAGGCTTAAAAATCATCTAAAAATTTCAAAAATTCAATTATGAGAAATCTCTTTATAGCACTGTTTTACATCATCTAAATAGTCTACACGAAAAAGTTGAGCTCAAAACTATATTTGTAAAGCTATTTATTTCTAAATCGAAATAAACTTGGGTTTATGAGATTTCTTAAGAACTATACATTTCCAAATATAATTTTATCAAACCAATATTTTTCCTTAAATGTAAATACTTAAAAACCCCAAAATACCAGATTTCATAATTTTCTTAACATAATTAATATTTTTACAAAATTAAATAAAATCAAGTCAAAATTAAACTTACTTGTTTGATCAACTTCTAGCCACTAATAGTGGCTCTAAGTGTGTCGATAGCCTTGAGCAGTTGGGGTAGGGTGTGGTGCTGGTGGCCATTTGTTTCCCGTTTGTCATTGGTCATGGGTTTGCTTTATAAGTCCTAAATGTACATAATTTTTGCTATTTTTTGAAAAAAAAAAAAACCCCTTAACACTCATTTTTCGATTTCTCTCTAATTTTTCTTGATTGCTAACTGACTAAATGAGCTCCAGTTGAAGCTTAGGGTATTTATAGAGTTGCTTGGAAATTTTTTCTTCAATTTTTTTATTGACATTTGACCCTTATTCCTTCCTTTTTAACTTTTTAATTGCCTTAATTTGATTAGTTAATTTTTGTTCTTTTAACCCTAACATGCCATGACCTGATTCTAGACAAATCCACACTTTTTCCTATTTTTTCTTGATATTTTTCTGATTTTTTTTAATTATTGAGCATTAATTTAGTATATTTTGAGTATTTTAAGTAATTTTATGTATTTTTACTTATACGTAAATACATATAGAGTATAAGTAGAAACTCCTAAATATATTTATGTTATTCTATGATTTTTAGCGTACATATAACTTATTTTTAGTGATTTGTTAGTTATCGTAACTCGTTTTTACACATTTCCGATAAATAATAGATAACATATTTATTATTTAATATTATGATATTTAATTATTTTATTACTTATTTTTCTAAATTCAAACTAATGGAATTAGTTTTACTGATACTTCTAACTTTATCATATAATTTAGTTTCGATCGGATACTTTATCTGATTATCCTAAATTTTACTATTTAATCTGAACTTTTGGTTGCAGAGCTTACATTGAGAATGACCTTATATGGGCTAAAGCAAACTCCTAGAGCATAGTACGCTAAAATTGATTTTTATTTTGTTGATCATGGTTTTCAAAGTTGTTAATATGAGCATACGTTATAAGTTAAATCAAACTTGTAAGGTAACCTTATCATTGTGTGTTTATATGTTGATGATTTAATTTTTACTAAAAATAATTCTAATTTTCTAGTGAGGTTTAAGGAGGCTATGATTGTGAATTTGAAATTAGAGATATTAGTTTGATGTCATTCTTCCTTGGTATTGAAGTGAAAGAGATAGATTTTGAGATCGTTATTTCTCAAAAAAGTATGCAAGTTATGTATTGAAGTGGTTTAGGATTAATTCATGTAATCTCATCTTGACTATAGTTAAAGAGAACTAATCAGAAATGATGGTAATGACTTGGTTGATGCAACTAATTATAAAAGGTTAGTTGAAATCTTGTAATATTTGATAATTGTCTAACCAGATATTATGTTCAATGTTGCTATTGTTAGCAGATTTATGGAGGCTTTGCATTATATCTCATTGGCGGAGAGCTAAATGTATCTTAAGTAGCAGCAGGATGTGCTATACAAATAGTTTGGTAAAAAAGAATACTAAGTCAGTTACAGCACCAATAAGCTAAGCCTACTAGAATTGAATTTTGTGTGACAACAAATCAGCAATTATTTTAACAAAGAATCTAGTGTTTTTGCAATAAACATATTGGCATCAAGTACTATTACATTAGTAGCTTATTGAGAGACAACAAAATCGTGTTTGAATTTTGTTCCTTTGAATAGTAAGTTGTAGATATCCTTATAAAGCTACTAAAAGCAAAGGTGTTCTTAAGCTGAAAAAGATACTTAGCATAGTAAAGCTTGGCTTAAGAGAGGTAATGTTAGATTCAATTAAACCAAATAATATTATATTTTTAATAATTATCTAGGTGTTATAGTTTTATTGGTCATTAAAGCATTCATAGAGGTATTGTATTATACCTGATTATTGTTATATTTTGACCTAATTATTTAAGATATTTTTTTGGGTTGTGAATGCAAAGAGCGACACTAGAAAAAAAAAAAAAAAAAAAACCCTTAGGGTGCCGTTAGCATAGCTTTGCCTACTTGATTAATCGATTTCTTTGACTTAGTGAATTTTATTCCTGCAACTCAGTAAACTCCCGTCTCTAACTAGTACCGTCTTAATCAACACTTCTGTTATTGGATCCAATCGACTGATTCTCGTAGTATTACTATAACTTGGGTGGGTCGGTCTTCTACAACCCAACTTGTGGGATTGGCCTAACTTGTGTCTCAAAACCTTGCTCTTAGGCTATCCCCAGCTCTTTTACACATGTGCGCTTTGGAGGCTCATTTCTCTACGATTTTGTCGTACACTACTCAATGCACTAGTTATTGGAACCAAAAGTGAAACTTCACAAATCTTATTATACACTATAATTTCATATCTTTACAAATGCTTCCTCAGTCTTTTAGGATATTTACTAATCAATATATCTCTCTTCCTTACTATTCGTGTGAGTAAATGCATAGGTGACATTAGTCACCGATAATTAGGACTTTTATTGAACATTGTTCCATATAAAATTAAATAGGAATGAAAACCTACGTTGTGGAGTTTACGCTTTAAAAAGGAATATGTGCCCGCTGTGTTGGTAGACTTTTACTTACTTTTAAAATTGAAATTTTTAGAAGATTTATGGAATATTCCTCAAATTTGTTTAAATTTAGAATTTCAACATATAAATGTTATAAAATTTATTTTATCAACAAATTTTTAGTAACATATGAATTCGGTTTTGCCTTTTTACAGTAAAGTACCCCACTTTTTCTAAATTTAAATTTTTAAAAAAATTGATAAAAATCCATAAAATTTTCTCTACAAATCTAAATTTAATGAAAAATTTCCATATTTTAATCGAAATTGAAGCCCCCTACGACAAAACCCTTTTTAACACCAATTCCAATAGCATATGCCAATTTTTCTATGATCGGATTTTTGTGAAAATAAATGAATAATTAAACATTCTTTTTTAAAAGTTCAATTTTATGCTGACAAGCTTCAACATCTGAATAACCAAATAATTTAACTCATAATTACATCCCTTTTAGCTATTTTTCACAAACTATCCTTTAAAAATATCCAACAATTTACATAATAACAAATGACAACAAACATATATATCATATGGCAATTCCAATATAATTTTCAATAAAACATATCTACAACTATAATACAATTTTTTTTACCAAGACTCTCATTTCTCCAAAATTATTATAACTCGTAATTTCAATAAGTTTCATAAATTTGAACAAGTATATTACAATTAAAATTGTAATTTTAAGAATTAAAAAATATTTTTAAGTAAAAAACATTTTTAACTAGAATTATAAAACACAAAAATCTGTTTTTCCCCCCTAAACAATCAATAAATAATATATAACGAGTCATTAGTTTGGGAACCTTATATTACTTAAATAATTTTTAACATGTTTTTTTAAATAAAAAAATTAGATTATATTTACACCTTTTGTTTTTAGAAAAGAATTTATAATTATTATTTAAATTTTTATTTCGTGCATAAATTCACTAATATAAAAAAAAATCTTATGATAAATCTTCTTGTATCATTATCTTGATCAATATGTCATTTTCTTATTGAATGAAATTCATCCTTGTTGGAAAAAAAAAAGTCAGTTAAGGAAACAAATATGCTTTCACTACCTCCAAATATTGCCCACAACAAAAATATACAAATTTGTTATGGCAATTGAAAAAAATTAAAAATTAAAAAGAAGCTGAACAAGAAGAAGAGAGAATAAAAAGGAGACCTTGATATTAATAGAGAATACGATGCACAAATGATCTAAGATTAGGGTTTTTGTTGTATAGGAATGGCCTAAGTGTTGAGTTGGCATACTTTTATTGCATATGGCTTCATGCAACATGCCATCTGGCAACACGACATCGCTTAGCCAATTAATAGGAAAGAAAATTCCCCCCTTGTACTATTGTTTTGTCCAACATGGCACCTCAAGTGAATTTGGAAGTAGCAAAAATCTCGCAACTTATATATTAAAAAAAAAAAAAACTCGTTGCTCATATCTGATATAACCGGTGATTTACTCTTAATTCTCTCGGTGTGGAATTTTTTAAAAAACTTTTTATTTCCTTTTTAAAACTTTTTAAGCTTATAATATGTTATATAGATACAACTAAATATTTCACCAATACGTATTCCTTTTTAATGCAAGAGAAGGAGATACAATAAAATCACCAAATTCTATAACTCAGCCCGATCCAAAAAACGTAACGATCTTAATAAAATAGAAACGGCTAAAACACACGATGTACTCACGTTAATGCTTCCAACCTAACTTATAGGTCAAGACAAAGAGACTCTTCCGTTCCTGGTAAAAATAAATCAAAAGTTAAAAGTGAATACGCAGTAAAAGATCGGATTACTTAAGAAACGACCGGACAGGATCTCGGTCAAACGTGATTTAGCAGAATTCGATAAAGACAAATCGAGGTCATTTTCGTCATTCCAACATGTTTATTTATTTACTTATTTATTTCTTGTTTTTCTGTCCTATATTATATATATATACACACAAACATATCTTCTTTGATTTCATCCCTCTCCTCCTGCACACACACCATTCCATTGCAGAGGTAAATTCTCGTTTACCTATTAAGTTTTTTCAAGACAAGCTGAAGTATATACTCCATCTACATGAGAACAATCAAAGCAGCTTTTCCTTCTTCAAATGAGTTTATCAATGATAAAAGAATATCTAGAAGAAGAACATCGGTAAGGAGGACAACAAGAACCTTAGATTTGATTGGAGAAGATGATCACCAAGTGAAGAGACAAAGGGTGTCAAGTAAAAACGACAATAATACTGATATGTTCGACTGTTTGCCAGATGACCTTGTTATCTTAATTCTGTCAAAACTAAGCTCGAGTGTTTCTTCTCCGTCGGATCTCATCACTGTACTTTTAACGTAAGTTTCTGTATTTTTATAACATTTTTTGAATTGATTCTGGATAAAGTTTGTGTTTTTACATTATTTGATGGTTTAATTTTTCTTTTTCAGATGTAAGAGATTCAGTGGGCTGGGACTACATCCGTTTGTGTTGTCAAAAGCTTCACCGAAAGCGTTAGGAATTAGAGCTAGAAAGTGGTCAGATTCAGCTCATCGGTTCTTAAAACTCTGTGTGGAGTCTGGAAATGTTGATGCTTTGTATACTCTTGGCATGGTAATTATATTTAAATATTCAGTTTTAAGCTTACTATTTATTTATTACATTATTTCATCTTAAAACGAAATTTTTTTAGGAAAAATACTCCTACTTTATAATAAAATTAAATAATTATATCAAATATTTCTGTAAATTGAATAAAATGGAAAATTTTATTATAAATATCCAAAATTTTGGTCTAATGGGGACATGTTTGGGCGAGTCAAAAATACAACCAATTAGATGTTAATGAGATCGGAATAACCATGATATATTTTTTCCTTGATTAGGTTCTTGTTAATTAAATATTGATGTTAAAAGTTGTTTTGTTGGTACAGATTCGATTTTATTGTCTACAAAATCGAGGAAGCGGGGCCTCATTAATGGCCAAAGCAGCTATTCAATCTCACGCGCCAGCTTTGTACTCTCTTGCTGTGATACAGTTCAATGGCAGTGGTGGTTCCAAGAATGACAAAGACCTCCGCGCGGGAGTGGCTCTCTGTTCGCGCGCTGCTTTCCTTGGTCACATCGATGCGCTACGAGAGGTTGGCCACTGCCTCCAAGACGGCTATGGCATATGCCAGAATGTAGCTGAGGGGCGAAGATTTTTGGTGCAAGCCAATGCGCGTGAGCTGGCGGCGGTTTTGGCATCTACTGAGGCTAAAAAGTTTCACTCTACGCGCGGATTGGTGGAATGGAACCCGGAAGGAAACGTCGGCAATGCTGGTGCAGGGTGTCCGTTGCTGAGCGATTTCGGGTGTAGCGTTCCGGCTCCAGAGGTTCATCCCGCGAACCGATTTTTATCGGAGTGGTTTGCGGGACATGGAGGTGAGCCGTGGCCTGGACTGAGGATGTGTTCACACAGAGGATGTGGGCGGCCAGAGACAAGGAAGCACGAGTTTCGGAGGTGTTCGGTATGTGGGGCGGTGAATTATTGTTCACGCGCGTGCCAAGCGCTCGATTGGAAGCTCCGCCACAAAGCGGAGTGTGTTCCACTGGAAGATCTTCACGGGTGGTTGGGACTCCATGGATGGGTCATTGAAAACGAAAATAACGGTGAGGGTGCGGGATTTAATGGAGTTGGCCTCGGTCACGATGTGGTTGGGGCAGATAGTTAGCGCATTCGCGGGGATGGCGGTGGTATTGGGGTTAAAAATAGAAAAAAAGGGGAAAATGTGGGCAATTTTGGTGGAAACTATGCAATTAATTATATAGTCTTTGCAAATTGCAAGGCAAGAGCTTCGTTTTCTCTGTTTCTTTTTTCTTTTTTCAATTTGTACAGAAATGATAATTTGGGAAAAGTATATGGTGGGATTTTTTCTTTTTTTCCTAATAATCTTTCTGTTTAAACGTATAGATTAGAGGTTTCGGAAGTTTAACTTTCTTAATATAATGCGGAAAGTTTTGAAATTTAGTTGGATATTAATTGAGGAGTTTACTTGAATGGCGATTTGTCTTTCCAAAAAACGCTAATTTTTTAATAGATAGATTAAATTCCATCTTTTTTATCACATTTTTTATAATCTATATAACAACAAGTAATTTAAAGGAATAAATATTTGAAAACTCTAAAGTTATAGATTATAGAAATTGGTATTGGTAATAAATAATAAATATTGGTTTTTTCCATTTCGCTATTTCTTTAAAATTTATTTATTTGTCCGATGAGAGTAGGTTGACACTTTTACCGTATTCACAAGCGGAAAAGGCCTTCCATTTTCCGCTCAATCGAATCACGGTTGATTGGGCCATTTTGATTAATGACGTTATTCATTAAATGGTATTAAATTATTTTTTGTTAAGAAAAGGGAAAAGCTTGGATCTTGGCAGGTTTCCCATTCAAATAATAAAACTTAAATATATGTATATGTTAATTAGGAAGACCACCGAATAACCAGACCTGAAGTTGAGCAAAAATCGGTCCGAAACCATCGGGTGACCGGTTCATCTAAAACCAGTTTCGAATCAGTTCAGAGGCTAGCGAATTGGATCATAAATAATTTTTTTAACCTTTTAAAATATATATATTTAAAATACATACATTATATTACATACATATATTATATTATATATGTTAATGTGCAATATCTATAATATATATGCTAATGCGTTAATATGTAATATATATTATGTATATATACATATTTTAATATAATATATATTTAAATTGTAGAAAAAAAATTTTATTCAGATTTGCCGATTCAAGAGAGTTAAGAGGGCTTGAACTGTTTAATCCTAATCCTGTATGAGTGGATAGGTCTTCAATCGTAGAGGGCTTATTTTGGTTTTAGTTAACTGAACGCTCATGATTTAGAAACCGATTCTGCTTTAAATCTTTATATGACTGCTATTCAATATACTTTCCAGAGGTTTCTTTATTTATTTATTTGATAGATTAATGTTAAAATTTTGAGTGGAAGCGAAAGTAGGAAAATGAGGATGTTGGTAGGGAGACAATAAAGCTCCTCTTAGGCAATTATAACGTAGGAACATGCTGCCATATGTTGAGGCTCATCTCTTTTTAGTTTTACTGTTCTTCCTTTTGCTTTCCTTCCGATGGTCAAGAAAAGACATGGGACATCATGTGATTGATGATGCGATTTCTACGTTCATCTGGTTGACTGGGGTGAATACAGCGTGCTGTACGTATGCATTCTGTATTTTTCAAGAAAACGCTGCGTATAAACTGATAAGGTCAGATTTGACCCAATTTTGTACGATAGCAAACCCGGAGGGAGTACATGAGATAAAACTAAAACGATTAATGATAAATGTAACGGATGAAAAGTTGAACATTATTATTAAATGCAATAGGCAATAAGGGAACTTAGTCCGGCTTCCTCTTGTTAATTCATATGTTTTTAAATCTAATTCATTAAATATACAATTAGTTTAATAATTTAAATTTAAAAAAATATAAATTAAAGGTGAAATGATTCGTAATTAATTTAAAAATTCAGATTTAAAAGAATATAAATTAAATATGAAATGAATGGTTAGACTAATTATTGAAATATGGGGACAAAAGGTAGAAAAATTTAGGTAATAAATATTATAATAATTATGATAAAATAGTAAATATAACGGACAAAAAGAAGAATATGAAAAGTTGTCTAATGCTTTTTTAATAGGCATGATATATGCACATGTCGTTCTTTTATTTCTTTTTTTTTTTTTGGGTTACACGAAACCATTAAATTCGTATACCAGGTTGTATAATGCTTTTTTCATGGGCATGAATAGAAATATTGAATACTAGAATTTTTCTTTCTAAAAATTCTCATGGTGCCTTATAAAGCAAAAGAACTTTGCTATCTTTCTCATATTATAACATTTACGACAATTACAGAAGAGGAATTATTTTTGTTTCAAGCACAGATAAATTTGTATTGATTTGTCATTTGTGAAGTATATATTATTCTAAGTGCATTAATTTATAAATGTATCATATATAATGGTCAGTTTCCACCCCCCCCCC